>JAQGCY010000358.1:0-18898 GCA_034700645.1 Xenylla mediterranea | reverse complement strand
GTGCACCTGCACAGGGGGGGGGTAAATGCAATACTATGCCTTCCAGGCATAGAAACCTTCGGGTTGTAAACAACGCTGCGGTTTCCATGCCGTTATGGGAAGTCACAGCAAAAATATCTATACTATGTATGTACACACATACATACACATCTTCTTATAATATTTCATTGTTGGCAAGTTGTCCATACATTTTGTTCAATTACTCTTTTGTGGCAGTCGAGAGTTTTACTGAGCTCCGTCGGTTAAAACCATCTTTCTTTACTATTATTTATTATTATGAACATCAATTCAGAGCATGGCAATAATAAATACTATTTAAGTAGTTTTTGACATTTGAATACAACTCTCAAGATTCTTTTCTACTTCAAAAACACAGAAATATTTGTACATGAAATTGCAGTGTGTGTGTACCAACAAAGAATTAAAATCCCATTGTTAAATTTTTGGGGACAATGAAATCCTGGATTACATTTATCTTGAAGTTCTGGATGTAGACTGGATTAACAAAAAAGCATACACATTTTCTGAAATATATCTTGGAATACTGGGAAAGAATAAAAATTTACATTTATACTATTTATCGACCTTTTCATTGTGGACTGATTCTGTCTTGGATGTACTATAGGTTAAGTTTTATAAGGAGTTAAAATTCATTTGCTCAATCTGCTGTTCATCCAAATTGAAAATATTATTGAATCAGTTATAAAGAACTTGAAGGATTGAATAGAATATTTATTAGCTGTAATTTAAATTCTGATGAATTTTTTGTTAGTCAAAAGAATTAAATGTAGTATATTTTTGGTGATGCGAAAAATAATTGCGTGGGTTGTTGTACAAGTGGGTTTTTATTTTGGAACCATGTGGATTCACTCCCAACACAAAAAAGAAGTGAGAGGAAAAGGAGAGAAAGAGATTTGTTTTATTATTCTATTATATTATATATTATATTAAAGCTTAAGTTTAGTAGGATGGAAGCGATCGGATGCTTGGAGCTTGAATATAAAATATATAACGGCATAACTATGGAATATCTGTAATTGTATAAGGACCAAGGTTTTCTAACTTCACGGCGGATTAGTTCAAAAAAGTTTTTGGTCAGAATGGACCCAGTCAACCAAGAAGATGTGGAGAGATGGAAAAAAAAATAAATTCTCTAAAACATACATCACATCATATAACTCCAATATGCTTACATTTGGTTTGTTCGATTCTATTTAACTATTCCATTGGAGATAGACAAGCTGACGAAACTGGAATTTTCTGAGAAGATTGAAGTTTCAAGATGTTGATGGATTATATTTTCTTTTAGGTCTTTTTAATTCGTCTAAATTTTTATAGGCAAAATTTCTCTAAGCTCCAACATTTGATTGACCAAATGCCTAGAATCCAAAGTAAGTATTAATGACTAAAGTTTATTTCTGCTACACTTTGGTATAATAGATAATCCGATTCCTATTTCTTCAAATATTCACTCCTTTGCCGAATGCTTTCTTTAAACTGTTGTATTGCATTAGCAGACCAAGGAAAAAGCCTTAGTTTGCTTTAACATTCCTTTGGTACTAAAACAATTTTTAATCTCCCAACCCTTTTTACCTTCTATTAAAACCCACAACCGACGACATGCTAAAGGAACACGCTTCAACCTTTGTGTGTTTAACCTTTAGTTTCGATTTCGAACAACATTTTTTCTATTTACTTACTCTTCAGACTACTCTTAATCCTGCTATTGATCTGACATCGATAGCTAAACGAAAAGAAAGAGTTTCGGTTTGTTTCATAAGCATATTTCATCTTTGACTAATTTTGATGAACCGATTTGTATTGCGCTTCGGCACCTTTAATCTTTACATTTTCCTTCTCTGGTAGAGAAACAAACAACCTCTTCTTGTCTTATTTGTCCAAAAAATCACAACATACTGCGTACTTAAATGAAGCTGTAATGAATATTAATTGTTTGCCATATTTTAAACATATAAGTACTTGAAAAAAAAAACACTGTACTGAAATTGATTACATTATTGAAAAAGCTTTTCTCTCCAAGATAATTATGTTCATCTATTCATTGCGAATATATATTACGAGAAACTTTACATTTAAAAAAGGAAAGGGTTGAAGTGTGTACACTTATCATGAGAGTACAAAATGATTTGACAGTTTTATGCAAATAGAACAAAGTTCACTACTATTATGTGTACAATTAGAATTTAAGGAATAGGCAGGGAAGGAGAAAGTGATTATCATTTAATTAGAAGGCTATCAGTTTCAGTTTCAAAGAAACATCAATCATTTCCATATCATAACACAACAGACTGGAAGTAACGATGAGTATTTTTGGTATTTACAAAAATGTTATGTGCTTCATGATCTCAACGTGTGTGGGTTCTATACAAACTTGTGAGGGTCCGAAATAGAAAGAAGGGGACATCAGCACAAGCGTTTGAATCTTTTATGTAACAAATTACATCGTTTCATTTTTCATATATCTTTTCTTGTTCTATGTTCTAACGAGTTTTCTTCATTGGGAAATCTATGCTCTTTTCATGGAGAAAGGACGGAGTAGATAGGCTGAGGTTAAAGGAAATCACACAAACTTAACCTCCTCTGCTTTCACTTCCATTCTTCAGCCGTCGACCCTTTGAGCAGTTAACTAAAACTTTGCCTAACATACTACAACTACCAGAGCGCTTTCACAAGAGGAAATATTGTTGTTCTTCTTGTGATAGGAGCCAAGGGTTTGTTTCTACTACAATTTGTTTGATCCGAGGTCTCGAGATATGAAAATATAAATAAGGTCTTAAGAGTTAAGTCAGTCATATTACGTTATCAGTAAGAACAAAAAGGTCAAAGTCAATGGTGTAATATTACATTATATATTGCATGAAATGGGGCAAAATGTGCGGATGGATCGGCACGTGAGCCACACGGGCAAACTAACAAATGAATGAAAGGGATATGTTTATTACCAGGTCATGAGTCAGAAACAGAAGGAAAAGTCAATGGATTTTCTAACTCATTCGTGTGTAAAGTTTCCAAGCATTTATTTTGAAAAATGAAACTAGAAAAGTGTGGCTTCTGTAGTATTTTGATATGCAATTACATGGTAAGTTACAAGAGATCCTTCCATCCTATGTCACCACCATAAACACATTATGTTTTTTCAACGGACCTTCTACTCGTATAATTAAAATTTTAGCATGAATTACTTATTACTCGTTTTCAATAAATGTTAAAACCAATTACAAACAAATGTTTTGAGTGAGTACACTTTGGGTTTTGAGGATATTTCGGTACAAGTAAGGAGAATTCGATTAAAAATTGTACTGGTGAGGTGAATAGGAAAGAAAATTTTAGCTTCTTGGAATTCGGAATTCCTTGGAGACTATTTTGGTATTTCGTTGTGTCCAAAAGTGAGATTCGGAGAAAAGGTTGACGATAAATTTGGTTCATTGTAATCATTGAGCCGAATGAGATAAAAAATAGTAAAATGAAAGAAAATGATGCTTAAGAGCGTATTTCCTGAAATCCTTCGACTCAATATCCGTTGTTAAGCGAAGTTGAAAAAAAAAATAAAAGAAATGAAGAATATTATTACGTCCTCCCTCATTATTTTATAATTCTTTTCTTTTTCGAAATCTCTCTTTCACTGCTGGTCATGGCTCATCCGAGGTGTATCGGAAGCAGGGTCATATTCTCTTTCTTTTCAAATGAACTGTCTAAGTGAAGGATACACAAAAAAAAAGTATTGACTCGACATGACTACAAAAGTTCAACAATAGTTTCAGAATAAAAGAAGAAGAAGAAGAGAAAAAAAGGATCATTTCTCCTTGTTCATCCAGCAATCAATCCTCTTTTTTATTTCCTAAAACAGTAGACTTTTCTCTCACTTCACTATTATATCCACATGAAAGAATATCACAGCTATGCACGCGTTTCCAAAAATTAATTTCCCTTCCTTATAATTAAACTCTGAAGCCCTTGTCTTCACACTTTAATATGATGTCTTTATTTACAAACATTCCGGATCCATATGACATAATCTCCCTATTCTATATTCTATATTTTCTTCTTCTCTGCGTATTTTACGTATTTACAATTTATTTTTTCAGAATATCTTGTTTTAATAAAATATTAAGATAAAAAACAAAATTATCAAAGCAAGTTAGTTAAACTAGGTTTATGTTAGGCAAAAGTAAAGTAAAAGATAAAAAGGACGAATTTATAAGTGGTACTTTAGATGTGAAAACATAAGTTTTCCCAAAGACAATTAAAATTTCAATGAGCATTAAATTCAATTTAGCTTTTCTTGAGAAACATATAGAAGTTTCCGAGTGATCATTAATTCTTTCCTCAGACATCTGGTTTTAATTTTTGCTATAGGATATGCATATAAATATACACATGAGCTTGAATTAAAACTTACACAGAATTACAATTCTCAAAGAGAAAATAACTTCACGCCTTAAAGGACTGTAATTAAAACTACTTAGAACTATGTGGAAATCCATGTTTTTAAGTTAAGGAAGATTCATAGTAATGTAATAGTCGTGGAAATATATAGAAGAGGGAAACTTTCTCTACAAGAGACAGCACAACAGAGCCTTTCTTTTTCCGAATTGAAGGAAAAAAACTAAAAGTAGGAAGAGAAAAGGAACTCTGATTCCGCCTCGTTGCGCATTTCATCTTGGAAGAAAGTGAAAGATGACGAAAATCTCTTTCTCTTTTTTTAAAGGAAAGAGAACCAGACCCCAACAACTGTGTACATTCCCCAACTTCGTTCAACTACTTTTTTTTCTCTTCCGTTCCTTTCCTTTCCAGAATCTGAAATTTAACAAAATCCTTCAACATTGGTTTCAACTTGAGTGAACATCAACTATATTCTTTTTTTCCCGTGGAAAAAGTAGAGAAAAAACCTCCTCAACTTTCTATTCTTTTCTTATCCAGTAGAACTTTTCTCTTATACCATGTAGTTAAAATGCAACGCTTCTTCCTCAAAAGTTTAATATAAGTCCAAAAACTGTTTTTATATTTTGGATGTTATCCGGTAGTGCATTTCATTCATACTATGGGTAGTACATGCTTTTTTTAGCTAACCATATGCATAATATTTGTTTTCTTTTTTCTCAATGAGGCATTTAGTAGTTTTAGTTTGAACTCACTTTCAAACATCACTTCTCCTAAGTCAATATTACTCTATATACTTGTTATTATCGGTCCTTGCAAGTAGAAGATTAGTTTTTTCCCTGACATTTAGGGACACTTGATGAAGATAATAATATAACTCAAGTGGTTCTTGAGCAGAAAAGACTATATTGCTTCAAGCTGAGGCACAGATTGAAAGATTCATATACGTATATCGACATCCCGTTAAAATTTAGTCCTGCTTTCACTTGAATTCAAACATCCCAATTCAAGTCAGCTTGTCAAATTCAAATGTCAATAATTCAAATTAGGCAAACGATTAAAAATCCGTTTTGTCCTTTCCTTAGAATACGAAAATCCAAGTTCACTTATTAGGCTGAATGTTTAATGTTATGTTTAGGGCTCAAAGCTGAACGAAATTTCACTTTTTTGTGACGTGCATGCGTTCTTAGAGTTATAAAAATATAATGGCAGTTCTTGGTGTGGAAATAAAGTTCCGATGCATTTTTTCCAATGCAATACAACTATGATACAAAGAACTCTTTAAAAATACGTTTCATATGGTGATCTTACTCAAACTTTCCTAGGGCCAATGATGCATACAATAGAAGTCACTGACATCTTAAGTTACCTGGTGAGTAGGTGTAGAAGTCTCTAGGTAAGATGTGTAGCCGTTGAAAGAACTAGTTGATCTTTGATTTATTGGAGCAAATCCTTGCAAAAGTTGGAGCAAACTGACGGATTTTCGGTGATGTTGAAAGGACTTGGAGGATGAAACTGATGGAAGGAGCTGTCTACAGAAACCTTTATAATGTCTGTGGATTTTTTGGACCACTTAACTGAAAACTTAGGCTTATATCAAACTGAATGCAAAATTGAACGTAAAAGTTAGAATACCATAAAAAACCCAAGTCAGGAAATAAAGAAGAGGAAAAGTAACTTAACCTAGTATACTTTTGAGCTTTTTTCTTCAAACTTAAGAAAACTTTAGTACATCTATTAGTAGTGGTTAAATAAGTAAGTTAAGGTTAAGGAGAAATGTATTCGACCAAACTGGGACTACTTGACTTTGAACATTCCTAACCCCGTTTGCTAGAAACAGATTTTATTCAGCAAATCTTTTTTCTTTCAATTCACTCCATTAAATTCACTACCTCAGTTCCTATTAAGTGGTTATGTTAGTTCCTGAATTCATCAGCATTTTCCTAGTTCTCCTTGTATCTAGAAAAACATCTTGTCGGAAGACGTTTACATAATGAGACATTTATTATACTGATGTAAATTGCTTGTACAGCCGTCATAATTTTGCAAAACATGTATACTAGGTAATATTAGCGAACGAATTATACCGTAAACCGAATTGTGACCTATAACACCTGTCCGTTTACACTTTTTTATAGTAGAATTTCCAAAATTGTCAATGACAAAACAAAAGCTCCAATTATTCCAGCGTATTGTATATAATTCAAAGACATAGACGATTAGGATTAGGCTGAGCTCTAGTTTTTCGATTTCTATTTTTCAGTCTCTTTTTTTTGCAAGACTAAAATTTCTAAAATAAGGATTCCATCAAACAAAAGGTTACAAACTTGAATTTGTTTAAACTCAGGAGCATGGGTTTGACAAAACAATTTCTTTTGGATTTTCCCTTTTACTTGAAGTGAGCTTATATGGAGAAAGTCATTTGAGTTGTGATTTTTTTTTAAAGCAAATGTGAGTAGGAAACAAGAATCATTTCATTCTTTCTTCCATCTCACTTAATTATAACAATGCCACTAGAGTTTGCTCTGTAAAAAAAAGTAAAAGCAAGAACACAGCATGCACAAGTCACTGAATTTATTCTTGTGGTAGAAAGAAGCTGTGTGAGTCACTAAAAAAATCTATTGGTATTTTTCGGAAGAATGAACATTTCCACTCGATGATTCCACTGATTTGAATACGTATAAATTTCACAACTGTGAACTAGTATATAAAAAAGGAACTTCCAAGTTAGAAAAGCGAGTATAAAATATATGAAAATGGATGCTAAAATCATTGATACAGATTTTCTTAGTAGGAACATAAAACAAAGCACAGTTCAGCGCTCCAGGAGTCCATTGCTGTGTGTTTTTTTTTATAAAAGAAAATACTATATCATTTTGGTTGAGTCTAGACATGAAAGAAATGATCAAAATCCTAAAAAGTATTTTTCTATCTTTCTCCTCACAAATTGTGGTTTGGTTCTGTTGATTACTGTAATTATAAAGAGTCCCCTTTCTAAATTTATGTTATTTTGCACGATCCAGCGGTGATCAAACCTGGAATCTGTATTAGGATAATTTAAAAAAAAATTAGAGTTGATTGTGAGTAATATTGTATTTGTAGTGTCATAAATGATGAGAATTAATTCCACATTAATTAACTGAAATTTTATGCCTTGACATTAGTGTCTTCTGTCACTATTTGTGAAATTCGATGGTAAAAAACAAATCTCGGTTTATTTTTGTCCTTGGGGCTCAAGCTGGTTCAAGAATCAATGTTTAAAAAAATCATTGGTACATGGTATATGGCTTGAAAGTAACAAACGAGAATGAGTTAGCTTTTGCTTCTGTTTGTATAGGATAAGGGAAAGTGATGTAATGTAATTTTAAATGCAGAGTAGGAATAGAAAACAATTTCTGCATGCTCATGGTCTAAAATGAACCTGTACTGGATGTATTCAAATTTTATCATCTTCATCCATGTGAAAGGACTGACTGGAATATTATTATACGTCTTTTGCAAGTACAATGTATCCATTTTGTACAGTTAGTTTTCTTTCTTAGAAAAGAATGTGATATGTAACAAATTGACCTTTTTTGAATCTTTTATGTATTTTGAAGGAGACTATTAGAAAGGGAAGGGGTAGAAGAGATCAAGGGAAGAAAATATGGTCATTAATAAAGTGCGAGTGACACTATGGATAATATTTTCTTTTTATAACTCCGTTCATAATTACAAGAGTAGAACATTTGTCAGCCTTTTGTGAGATTATATGTAGTAATAATAATAATAAAATGTAATAATATTTTTTTTCTCCTCAGTCATCAGTAGAGTACTTGGGTTTTGATGATGACTCTTTCTCGGTTTGTTATGAACTTTCACGTTGTGTTGTATGTGTACACTAGAGCTTTAGACTGGAGAACAAAAATAAAAATCATAACAAAGTCCTTTTTTTTGTCTCGAGTAATAATAATACTTAAGGGTCCACTTGAAAGAGACTCATCACACATTCCAAATATATTTCATTGGTCAATTAAGAAATTTTTGATGCAATATATTTTTTGGATTTTTACCCCTACCGTGACAACTCAAGTTCTTAACTCTTAACTTCCAGTGAGTAGTACAGTAGGAGTAGAAATAGAAATCTAATAAAATATATCGATGTGTGAAAGCAATTAAAGTTCCATTCGTTTCAATGTGCTCGTCCCACTGTATAAAAAGTAACAAATTCTATCAAGAGCACTGAACTAGTATATTAAAACCCTTTTCCTCATATATAAAACCTTTGATTCCAAAATAAAAAGAACGACTTTGAGAGTGTTATAGATAAAAAAAGAAAGGGGTGTTAGGCTGGAATGGAACGAAGAAAAAGAAGAAACAGGCAGATGAGATAAAGTAGGATTTTTCACATACCTCAAACTTAACCTTTTGGAAGAATGCTTAAATTCTGTTCAGTCTCTGTGTGAACTATGTACATGTATGTCTTATGTTATGTTCCTAAGAACAAGAAATTCCTGATGGATGATCTGGATCTGACTGACTGACCACTGACACAGAAAATAAGAACTGTATCCGAAATACCCTACTTACGACGAATATGATCCAATCATTTCGGATGTATTAAATGAATGTATTGAATGATAAAATGAACTATAGTTATAGTTGAAATTTAGTGAAAACGGCGGAATGAATCATTTAATGCCGAGATGCCATCGCCATGATTCTAATTGAGATATGGATGATTGGTTCATTACTAAAACTAAATATTGTTGTAAGGGACAAAATCATGATTCATGCCTAAGCTGTGATCGTCAATGCCTGTCCCATGTGTCATCCTTATCATAATATTTCTATTCTAAAGAATAATACATTCTCTGTCAAAAAAATGATACATGCATCGAATTATATCTTTCCTCGGATTCGGATATCTATTAATCGCTGCATAACACAACGGCGATACGCTATGATTAAAAATGTTAAATTATCATGCATGCTTTCCATATTCCATGATCATCCATCCATATGCACGCTTCCAGCATCATTTATGCCAGCGAGCTCCAAATGCTCAAAAGGTCTAATAAAATTCACCTCCACCTCCAAAATCCTCTAATCAAAGTTTAAGTTCAAAGTTAAACTTACTGTTACTTCTGGTTTTAAGTCTGATGGTGCTTGATCCGATCCCGATGGATGATCTTGTCCTCATCTTACGATATAGAGGCTTCTCCTGTGAAGAATAAGGCTGTGGCTGACCCTCTGAACTTTGACTGTGGCCCGGTTTATTATTATTCTCCATTGTTAAATTGATATTGGTATTGCTAATTCCTATTTGGCAGATAATAAAGACTGTGAATTGAATGAATCCTTTCAATTTAATTAACCCAGAAATAAACCACTACTTTGACAAATAAAAGGAATCCACATATTATTGGCATACTTTATGCAGTAACGTAAGGTAGTTGGAATACAAATTAACTATTGAATTACTTATACAAGGAAGGAAAGAATCCTTTGTACCACGGTTAAAGTGTTGACTTTGACTGTGAATTATTAAGAAGACAAGACAAGACCTCTCTATTTTATTGAAGGAAAATAGATATAATAATGCATTTTGTATTACTTGTTACTAGACAAATCGAATTTCCATTTATCAGTTAATCAAATGACCTTGAAATGGCAAAATCCCTCATAGCCTAGCTTCAAGATTTGAGAACTTAATTTTTTCAATACGTATTACATTATTAGGAATCAATGGTCTAGCATATGCATATTATTCCGTATTCTTTGTAATTATTTTTTTTTAAATTTTAAACCTTCTTAAAAGTTTAAGATGTTCAAAAAACACAAAAAAAGGCGAGCTAGTAATAATACTGACTGCTGGAGAATCAAACGAAACTGTACTTCACAATTGATGCATTTATTTCCTTGTCTTTCAGTAAAAAGTATAGCAGACTTAATTCCAGCATTTTGGAAAGAAAAGCTCTGCTTTTAGAAAGTTCACAGAATTCAACTGGAATTACCTGGAAAATTGGAAAGCCTTCAGCTATGCATCCATGGACGAAGGGGCTAAGATTTTAACTTGGAATTGGACAAACCAAGTCCTCGGATGTATTGTCCGTAAAAGCCAGTTGAAGCGAAGAGTATATGATGCAATTTACAATTAAGCATAATTCAAGTCATTACTTCCGTGATTCTGATTCATTTTGATGTAAAATATAAATGCATCAAACTTAAACTCTGTTTCTTATCCATCCAACACGCTGCATTTACAACATTTTATTAGTTGTGGATGCCGGTGCAGCGTTTAAAGCTAATTATATGGAAAAACAAGGCCAATGTAAAGTTAGTCGATAATCATATTTACAGAACGGAAATCATTATGATTTGTTTGTAACTTTTGAACTGTTGTAGTATGCATGCAGTTTGGAAAAGTTTTAGGAATACGATGCTTAAATCCTTGGGAAAAATATTTTTATGAGCCTAAGCTATTATGTAATATTACAATATGTTTATTTAATATGCTTGGACACCACAGATTAGGTGAAATATTTAAAATTAATATATTACCTGTTAATTAAAGTTTATTTTGCACTTCCAGATGACCATTGAATTGTGAATTAAAGAAATATTAGGAGTAATAAGTAAGAAAGGAAAATGTTAAAACTCCTATTCCATATTCTTTTTTTCTATTATTTCGTATTCTTGTTATCCTTACGTCTTCTCTCAAGCTATCTGGCTCCAATGCTTGCGTTGCAAGTTTTAATTGAAATATTCTAGTTCTAGTTCATACTTCATTCGTCTTATATTATTAGAATCTGTCCATGCTTGCTTTTTTATTGCGTTTCCAATTTAATATTTTTTTTAATGGCGGACTAATGATCAATTTATATAAACTAGAATTGAAAATCAAGGGTTCATTGTGGTTCTGAGTCTGTCCTTAAATATTGTAAACGTTAAGTAAACTTTATAATTAAGTATGTTGAGATATGTACTAGATAAATAAGATTAAGTAAAGTAAAGAAATTAGTTGGAACATAAGGACGAGGAGATTGAATTAAACGTACATAAATATAAAATGTAAATGTAACTCGTCATCTACTCGTACTTTGTAAATAGAAACTACTAGAAGTAAAAACTAGAACTTAGAAGTAAATGCCAGACATTATTATGAATCAAGCATGTTGTGTTTTCTTGTAATGTCCTCCTTCCTTCTAATTTGTTTATCAAAGAATTGCAAAATGGATGACGATGGTTCATGGGTTTTTATAGCACATAATTTTAATACAGCAAAGAAAAAATAGCGAATAGTTGGAATTTTTAAACATAATTTATAAATGCAACATATAATAAAATAATGACATGCCGAATTGGAAGTCGAATCCCGAAATCCCAATCGAATTGATTTGTGTTAAATAAATCTCTAAAATGAACCTAATAAATAATAATAATTATAATTATGTATGTCCAGAAAAGGTTTGCTCTATATAAGTAGAGTGGATGGATTAAAACTTGGATGGAATGATATAAAACTAAAAGTTAGTAAAATATAGGGCTAAGAATCTGCATCCGGAATTAGAACGATGAAAATTTTGATGTCATACAACTGTTGTCCCTTGTCCGTTAGTCCTAGCTATGCTAATGTTGGAAGTTTAAGAAGTATACCAACTGGCACGCAAAACTTTTGGATTTAAAGAAATGCGAACAATGCTTTACAATTTGCATACTCGTATGATCCCCTTACTTTAATTAAATTGCAAAATAAACCGAATCGGGTATGTAAGCGTAGGTTATGTAGAAGATGAATCTTGAAGGTGTAAAATCATCACAAAACTTGGAGTTTTTAATTCCAAAAATATCTTTGCAATTTGACAGATTACAAAGTGCTTGGAAATGAATCGTAAAGTACAACTACAAAATGAATTCAACTATCCCTACTTTAATAATTAATGTACTAAAAATAATTGAGATTTACATATAGTTTAAATTCAGTTCTTGAAGTAGCATACATTAATCTTGAAGATTAAATACAACTCTATAGACTAGGACTTTGATATATTTTAAGTAGGAATTCGAATGTTTTGGCAATTAATTAATTCTGGATCTATAGATTAACTCTATTTTTGTTTCCTGGCTTCTTCCTCCTTTTCATCGACATGGTCACGATATGCGAGATAGGATGTGATTCCAAGAATTAACCACACAGAAATTACAGCAGACATTGCTCCTATAATTTTATCGCCATTCCAACTTGGAGGTCCTGATGTAGGTGGGTAATACTCATTTATCAAATAGGAAGTTCCAAAGTATGCGGAACATGGTACGATAACTAGTGCGAAGCTAATTCCAATTAGTGTAAAGATCGAGCTTGTATTTCTTGAATCGTCCACAGCTTCCGAAGGTTCCATTGAAAATTGTAATCCTATAAGCTCCTATTATGCAAAAATCATACATATATTAAAAATCTGTATTTAATAACCAATATTTCCATGAAAAATATAAAACCAACAATTACCTTCAGCAAACTATTTAATTGTTATTTATTAAGTCGAGGTCCAGTAAAGTTTAGCAATTACAATTTCTTCTCCTGCTAAACTAGTGTAAAAGACATTCTGATTTCTTTAAACTCTTATCGGATTCGGAAGGTATTGATTTACTTCAAGAGTTCCAATTATGTGTAGAGGTATTTATGGAATGGACTTTATTATTAAAATGCAAAATCTTTGCAATTGCTATTAAATGATATAAATAAAATCCAAATCCAGCACGAGCCCATGAATTAAACTTAAAATTAAAAATACTATGAAACTCTCTATTTGAATTTATTTTTTTCCTCTGCGATACGAGTACAAAAATGCAAAAACTTAAATTACTTACACGGTTGAGCTCTAATATTAATTGAAAATGCAATCTCCAATAATAATATTAATTAAATGTTGCAAATAATAAAATTCAACCCAGATTGGTCCTAGAAAGAAGTGGTTGGTAGTTGGTACCGGTAGTATTAATAGTTTTATTGAGCTCAACAAGAGCGAAACCTATATGGATTTTAAAATGAGTCAAGTGTGAAGTGAACTGAACACATTGCTTTTTCTATTCTATCTACTTCTTCTCTATGAAGCTTTTAATAAACAAGTAAATATTTAATTTAAAAAAGTAAACGATTATAAATTAAGTTGCTTTGATTTAAAGATTTTAAAAGAATCTCTGCTGTTTGCCGTCTGACAGAAAATTAGGATATTGGGTTGGGATTATAAGAATCCCAACTATTAATGCTGCTAGCGTAATGTTTTTTACAAGAATATTATTTGCAAAGAAAACAAAGAGCAAGTAAGTTAAAGCACGTGCATTTTATAATAATTAATTATGCTAATGAGTGCTTATTTTTTATGTATGTTTTTAGACAAATTTTAGTTCTTTGTGAAAGTATTGTAAGTGGTCATCAGTTTCATTGGTTGAGGGATCGTGTAGCAGATAAAATTGAAGTCATTCGATATGATCCCTTCGGTAAGTTACAGACAGTCAATTCAGTGACTATGTAATAATAATAACTGAGCTTGATTGATAATAATCTAAATATTTTGTTGGTTAAACTAGTCAAAAAAGAGGTTGTCTACAAGGAAGTTAAACGGGTCGGCTCGCGTTCTAAATGATACAATCGTTTCAATCCATTCTGGAACTCAGTTATGGAGCTCCTTATTAGTCAAAGGTGTAAATGTTATTAAAAATATTCAGAATCATAAGTAAGTAAGATGTAAGACTCATTAATTAATAATATTTTCATGTCTTAAATTAATGGAATTTGTATTAATTATAGTGAGGATGAAGATTCTGTTCAGAAATACTGTGAATTACTAGGAGCCATTGTTAGACAAATGGTAATTTGATATTTGAGCTTACAATTACCTATGTCTATTCAGGGACTAATCTCTAACTCTGCTTTATTTTCTTCCAGAAAGAGTCCAATACCAAATTATTAGATTATTCAGAACAATTAAAATTTTTAGCTGAATTGGAAAAGGATAGTAGTCCACCATTCATATCATGGAAATATGATAAATTTTGTAAGCCATGCCTTAAGTTCAAAGCATTCCCTAGTGTTGAATTTGAGTGTTAATTTTTTAATTATCAATTCTTAGATAAAGTTGCAGAAGAAATAGCTAACTCCTATTCCAAGGAAATGAATGTTAAAGAGGAAGTTGCAAAGTGTATCCACAAATGTACAGAAGATCAGTTAAATTTTTTACTAGTTGCATGGACTCATACTCCTTATCTGACTGAAGACCTTAAGTTTGATGCTATGCTTGTAGAATGTGGACTCAAATAAATCCAGATCATTTTTATACCAAGAGCAACAATTGAATTATCATCATTTTATGTCAATTATCGGAGTTGATACGATACGAGTATTTATATTTGCATAAACTTGCGACAACAGGAGCATATTGCTGGAGCGTTTGCGTAAGCTAATTGTAATTGTAATCTGATTTATTTTCCCAAACTAAATACCAAATTCCCAATTAATTTCCAAATCGAGAATTTAGATTTCATTTGGAAATGGTATCCTTGCCCCAAGAATGATGCGAAGTAGGAAAAGAATTATGTACATTAATGCAAAAGGCTAAAGTCTGTGAGGAAAACAAAAAGAAAAGAAACGCGTCATATCAGCTTCAGCTTTTGTATTGTTTGAGTGGATCTGCAAAGTGCAAACTGTAGTCTGTCTGTATAGATGGTTCCATTTTAGATTCATTAAATTTGCAAATACAATTAGTTAGAATAACAGGCACATTTGGGATTGGATAGGATTGGTACAGCACAGCTCTTACAAATTTAAATACAATACAACAAAATACAATTCAATTGCTGTTAATGTACATGAGGAAATTTTGCTTTTGAGCAGAAGAGTTATTACGTACGAGATCGAGCAGTTCAGTTATTAGTTTGTATTGTTTGTATTAATGGTATGGTATTCATCGGCCGGTCATTTACATCTCTTCATCAATATCATATTCTCTTATCGTCGTAACTCGCAATAATAATAATTGACAATTTATCGTTATAGCTGGACTACTAGACTAGAATCTGAATTTAAATTCTTTCCATTGCAGTTCCATTGCATATATTAACAACCTGCGACACCTCTTGAAATTTAATAAATATTTTGTCCATCCATCTAGATAGATCTATCCATCCATACATTCCATAATTTTCATATATTAAAAAATTATTAAGTAAAGCAACGTTTTGTTTTAAAACTAAAAGCCGATTCAAATTCATAGAAGACGAGGAATTTACTAGGAGTATACAGAGTAGGGAACCAATTTTGCAAAGATTCGGAGTATTAGTGAACTTAGGAATTTAAGAAGATGTAAAGTAAGGATAAAAGGAAGAGGATGATTATTTGCGGTGATGGTGTGTGTAATAAAAGTATAAGTAAAGTAAGTATCAATTCATTAGCCCATAATATTAGAAGAACATTAGCATTAGCATTAGCATTAGTTTCTATTTTTTTCTATTCTACTCCTAGAAGACTCCTAGAAAGAAATCTCCTTCCTTCCATCTTTACATTATACCAAAATATGAAATAGTTTCCTAGGATTTTTCTATCTAAATATTGAGTTCAGTAGTCAGTCGCACAATAAATTTCTAATATTTAGTTTCTCCATAGCGCGTACTTCTACTAGAGCTGCTTTTCTAAAATTTATTATTTCTTTAATAGTTCTAGGAGCAGAAACATCCGCACAAATTTGGAGACGAAGACGATATGAAAATTGAATTGAAACTCTTATTGAAAAGTAAGTACTTTATAATATACTGATTTCCTATTTGCTCATAGGATTCCATGTTTTCAATTAAAATAACAATTGCATTTCTTTCAGGTCCTATTGTTGTACACGTATTTCGGACAGAACAAATCCTTGATTGAACCTGTGTGTGTGTCGTTGTTGTACTCGGATTTATTTCTAGAAGATTTGATATTAATCAAGTCATCAACTATAATAATCAACACAGAAAATGTCTTCCACTACATCCTCATTACTTCCGATCATATTGACTATATGTCTCTTTTCATTTATTGGATATGCTCTCCTTTGCTTTGCCCTTTTCCTTATCAAAGACTTATTATTCCCAAAGTTTAATAGAAAACAATTAAAAAATAAGCCTAAAGGCCTACTCCTAGTAATTGCTCATCCAGATGATGAAGTAATGTTTTTTGGACCAACAATCCTTGACTTTACACGAGACAAGGAATTTAGACAATATTTTCATGTGCTTTGCCTTTCAAATGGTAAAAAATATAAAAAGTTATATAGATTATTAATTAATAGTTTTTACAAATTTTTTGTCTTTATTGCTTTATTAGGTGACCATGATGGAGTTGGAAAAGTACGCACACAAGAATTATGGAACTGTTGTAAGACATTAGGAATCAAGTCCTCTAATATCACCCTTCTCAAGTATGATACACTCAAAGATGGTCCAGCTAATACTTGGTCACCGGATCTCATTGCCAAAATAGTCCTTAGTCATGCTCAAAAGTATTACTTGGACACAGTAAGTGGAAATAAGAAAATTATAATGATGATTGATTTGATTTCTTAATCTAACGTAATAAATATTAATTAATTTCAGATTGTAACTTTTGACCAGAATGGAGTGAGTGGTCATACAAACCATTGTTCAATTTACCGTGGGATGGAAGTAATGCTTGAGAAAAATAATTCACAGTGTGAGTTCAGGTTTTATTTTTATTATTTCAGGCATTGACTCCTGTTAGAATAAATTTATGATTTTAATTTTTATTTATATTTTGTAGATCCTGTTCAAGTTTTCGTCCTTGAATCCGTAAATATTCTACGTAAATACTGTATGAATGTTTTAGATGTACCTTTGTCCTATGTAAAAAGTAATTATATGTATACATCAGACTTGTGGCAAAGGGCCAATGTTGTGGTAAGTGATATATTATAGTCTGACTCTTCTATTTTTACTTTCTGTTTCTACTTTCTACCAGAACACTAGTTTCATGTAAATACTTTAAGAGAGTATTAATAGGAATTTTAATTTTCAACCAAAAAATAATATTTTTTCTATTCTTTGATCCGTCTGAATTTTTCTTTTGCCAAATAGTTCAAGTTCATTTTTATACGAATATTAACAGTACGTGTTTTCTTGTAATCGATGAATAATAATATGTTTGTTTATTTTACAGAAGGGAATGAACTGCCACAAGTCTCAATTAAAATGGTATCGGATCCTCTATATTTTTTTTTCTCGATATACAATTGTGAACACGCTTCGGGAACTTACAATCCCAGGAGCCTTTCCTGACGAATTGAAATCCAAAGATAACTAGTCCAAGTCCATTGAAATGAAATGACGGAAGCTTACTTAATGGCTCCAGAGACTTATTAATCTAATTTACCATTGTGCAATAATATTTGCTACATACATAATTTATAAATATACCTACAAGGGTCAACTACAACTAATGATATGAATATGAATAATGATTGTAAGCTATTCAATTACTGACTGATTGAGCTAATGATGTATTAACAAGAGTCCATAAATTTTGAACAAGTCAAACAATTATTTATTATATAAATTATTATGAACTAATGACCAAAACATAAAACGTACAATTTATATTTGAACAAAAACCATTTTGATGAAGAGTCTACCTATGTATAATTGGAAAGAATGGCAGGCAGTGGGCAAAGGAAATCAAAGAATGGAAACGGAAACGAGGAGTAGGATGGCTTTAAGGTTTTTGCATGAAAGTGAAGTACTAAAGTGAAGCATAAACTAAACAATTCAATGGGGGATTAAACCTGGGGGGGGGGGCGTGGGGATGATTCTAATGATAATGTTTATTGGTTCCAACTTCGAATTTAGGGTGAATGACCTTTAGCAGCTCCAATTCCAATTGATTTGGTACATTTCTTTAGAATTTGACTGCATAAGATCAGTTCAGTTCAAACCATAGATGAGAGTCATATAGTTTTTGGACTTCAATTACATTGGAAATGAGTACATAGAATCCAATCCACTTACGAGGCGAAGAAGATCGAGTCGGGACCACCGATGTGGATACCCGAGAAAATTTAACCCTTTTTTGCCTTTTGCATTTGTGTGTTTGGTTGGATGGAATGAGGGAAAGCTTGAGTTGAGTTACATTTTTGTATAGACTCTATGCCACCATCTACCATATTAAAAGTTTTACAAGGCAAATACAAATAATATGAACAAATATGAACTTAATTCTTATTAAATGTTAACTCTCAAATGCTTTTCAGTTTCAAGTGTCAAGGTTCAACTCTAGAAATAGAACCAAGAATTACCACACCCCACCACTACAATACACTAGACTAGGCATTAACTAAGTAGTTTTGTAAATTCTATTAAGCGTGTTATCATTCGGCGTCCTTTGTGTATGTCACTTAGTTGGACAATATTTTAGTTTATTCTGGAGGTGGATTTATTGAGGCATTAAATATGTCAACCATAAGGACGTATGGGG
>JAQGCY010000357.1:0-18908 GCA_034700645.1 Xenylla mediterranea | reverse complement strand
ATTAGAAGTTCTAAATATTGTAAATTTTGGGGAAGTAGGTAGGTAATAAGTCAAGTATAAAGGTACATAGTTTATATTGTTAAGTCAGTTTTACATTGTTTAGTAATAAGTTCAAGATGTGCAATTTTTTGCAGAAGTGTAGTTTAGTTTAGATTATGTATAAATTAACCTTGGAAATCGTTTTCGCTGGTAAAAGTTTCTTCCTTTGGTTATTTATGATTAATAAATTTAAATTTTGAAATTGGATGGACTTAAGTTAACATGATATTTTTTATGATTAGACGGATACAACAGGCATAATCAAATTATAAATTATCACATAAATTTTCCCAAAGTACAATATTATGTTTAAAGAGACAAAGTCAAAGTCAAGATAGTTTGGTTTGGAGTTTTTTGAGGTTTTAGTTTTATAGGAACTTAACAAAATAGGAAAAGGAATGTAAACTATACAATTACATATACAAATACAATGGACCATAAACAATTAAGTAATTTAAATAAAACGAGGACTGAAATTGAGCTTATAATTTTTTTGGTTGATAAGTTGACGTAACGAATGACACGACATAGCACAAAACTCCCAATGCGTAATGCAATTGCAAATTCTTCTTCCTTATCTCATAATGCCAAGGACTATTGATTGATATTTCAATGGTAATGTATCGTATGAATGAGGAGATGAAGAAGCTTAGGTAGGATTTCATTTATTGTTTCTTGAATTGGCAGGTAACGTTGCGGATTTTTGTTTATCCCTGTATATATGAAGGAAGTATATGAAATTTAGTGAGCTTGATAATGATAAGCTACTACTAAACTAAAAATACTAGACTAGTACGAGTATTCAGCAGAATTAATTTTGATAAAAGAATTTTCTAGACATCCTGGAACCAACCATAGAATCAAAACATACATATATATCAAGGTTTTTCCATAGTGAAATAGATTTTCTGTCTAGAAAATCTATTTCACTATGGAAAAACCTTGCATATATATACAAAAACGGAAAACAGAACTTGCTTTACAAAAGTACAAATTCCAAGCAATAATTTATATATAAAAGGAAGTAGTTTAGCTAGCTTTTAGCATTAAATTTATAAGCAGTCAGCCAGCAAAATCTAGCAAAACGGATCACGTATGTATTTATGTATAACTTTTATTTTATTATTCTAGTTTCAGAAAAATCAGACAAAAGTTTTTGATATATTAAATTTCTGCAGTTATTGTATTTAGCAGCAGAGAGGCTTCACTGGATTAGAAATTAGATTAAAAATGAGATAGATTTGATCACACAAATGAAAATAGAAAAATAAGTAATGAAAATTTATACTAATAAAATTACTATACCTTGGATTTTTAAGATCATTCATGTAAATTGTGTAGTGTATTGTATCTGTATGTGTCTCATCTTTCAAGTTTTTTTTAGAAGTAAAAAATTTACATATTTACATTTAGTAACAAAAACAAGAGGGTGATTTTTGTGGTCTCATTTTTTAGTTTTTTTAATGTAAAAAATTTCTAGCTGAATCAATTGATAGGGTTGATGAGGACGAGACTAGTCTAGAGAGAAGAGTAGAAATCAAAAATGTATAAAAAAAAATAAAATATATATATAAAATCGCCTCTCAATCAGTATGTGCATGATTGGCAGTATTAAATTAAACTACTTTTATGTATTAGTTTTCCAAAAGAGAAGTTTTCAATGTCAATTGGTGCGTTTTCTATTTTCAATATTTCAATTTCAAGGTAACTTCCACCACTCTCTACCTCTACCATCACCAAGTTAATTTACAATTAATATAAAGAGAGGGAGACTAAATAATTCAATCATCAATATTAAATAGTTATCACAGATTTCTTTACAGATGAAAACAATAAGAAAAAGATTAAAATAAAGTTTCAACCCTTTATAAGCACCAAAAATGTCTATGCAATTTGGCATTGCATTCATGCACATGCTGCCTAAAGTAAAATTTGTTATTAGGAGACCCAATACCGAATTGGAAATTAAATGCATGCGGTTCTAGTTTAGTTTGTTAGATCAATATTAGTTTAGTAGGAAGCAATTAGTTGTGTTGAGTGATGCTATGCTACAGGAGAATCTACTCAGTCACAAGGAACATAGAAAACAGACCTGGATTGTGATACAGCCTTAAATCCACCTTTTTGAATCTTTTTACTAAGCCTTGATACCCATAACTTTTGTTCTTCCTCATTTGGGGCAAGGAGTAGGAGCTCTTTGGCAGTGTTTGGGTCATATTGTACTTTACAGGGAGCAAGAAGGTCTTCCCCATAATGGTCCTTATGGATTTTGACTCGACATCCTGCAAATTCAATGGTTAGACGAGTTAGCTTAGATACTGTATATATCGTTAGTGTATGAAGTTGGTTAACTTACTTCTACATTCTAAGGCTGGTGGTGGTCGGAACATATGCCATATTGGTTTTGGACATACTTCACAAGTTGTTGGCATATGAAATGAGATCGCTACTAATTCATGACCTTTATGGAGTAGAGTACCGGGTTTTTGATTGTCTTCTGGTAATGCTTCATCCGGCTTACGGGCTTCACCTTCTCCAGCATATAGTAACTACAAGTAGTAATGCATAATATTTTAACACTAAACTTCCTCTCCTTCAATTCCGTGTACTAAAGCATACCTGAAAAATCTTAGGAATTTCTTTGGCATCAGCTCTAATTACATCTCCTTGTGTTACAGAACGTACATGAAACACTTTGCTATAAGAAGAAATAAGGAAAACTTATTAAATCAACACATACTCTTGAATGCAGGCAATTTCAATAGTTGTTTCTTAATTTCTTGGAAAATAGGACACTAAATAAAGCATTTTTGTAGACATTTAGACAATTCCCTTGACGAGTGGCGTCATGAATGATTAACTACTGTTAAAAGAACGCTGTTACTGCTTGATAAAAAACCTTGTCCTTGATTTTGAATGCTGATATTGGTACTTATCAATACGGGATGCTAAAATCCAGCATTTTTAGCTTAGCTTTTGTTAGGAAAAGGGACGGAATGTCTAATGCTCGTGTCCAAAATCACGCTTTGTTTTAATGTGAAAGCAAGTGTAATAAAAACCTTCGACTTGGCTGTATCAAGATTGACTTACTTTAGATCTAGAACTCTTGTCGGATTTTGCTTCTCTTGATCTGAATTATAAAATATGATTTTTCTTGACGAGACTACAACATATTGTTTTCTCCAACCATGCCTTCGGATATTTTGTTTAAGTGGCAATGAAACCCAGCCTTCCATTCTTAGCTCATCTCCTATTCCACTTCCAACACTTCCCATAGAACTCATTAGAGTCCCTCCATCTCCTTCACTCGAACTCATTGATGCTGTTTCTCCGAGTTTCCTTGATAAGGCTTCTATTTCAGAATCTTTGGAATCCAATTCCATCTTTAGTTTAAGCTTAATTTGATTTTCTTCATTAAGCGATGCTTGCATTTCTTGTAAATCTTTTTGCCACTTGAGTGTCATTTGTGTAAACTTTTCTTTTTCTTGAGTTAGCTCTTGCTGAAGTTTCCGATATTCACGTTCTTTTTTCCTCAAGTCGCCAGATGATGATTTGTCTTTCTTTGGATTTAAGTTTAGATCTTTACGATTCATAATTTCAGCAAGTTTATTTACTGCTTGTTGTTTAAGTAATTGCTCTGTATTCAACTGTTTCTTGAGTTTCTCAATATCATCCCCACTAGATTTCTCAAGGTCTATATTAAAAAATTGTCCTAATTTAGTATTCAAATATACATAATAACACATCACATGAAAATAGGATGTTGCTTACCGTCTTGTACTAATTTTAATTTATGGTTTAGATCATCACGCTCTAATTTGATTTGCTCAAGAGTTCGCTTGTATTCAATTTCTTTGTCGCGAAGCTGTAAATATGAAATATAATAAATATTTTTAGTCTTCCCTGCAATTTTGGTCAGTCGGAAAACATGTTTTGTTTCCTTGCACTTGTGTTGCAACTGAGTTTCCGAAAGGTGTTTTCGGATTTTATAGAATTACATTTTAAATTTTATTGACGATGACTTACCGAATTTAATAAAATTTCCTTGTTTGATAATTCAGTCTTGTGCCTTGCAAGGAGGTCTTTAATTTCAAGCTCTTTCATTGTTTTCTCTTTTTCTAACTCAGCAATAGTTTCATGGGCTATACTCTTTGCTAAGGACTCACTATCGGCTCTTGAGAATGCAGATTGTAATTGGCGTGTAAGTTCATTTCTTTCTTCTTCTAACTCTTGATTTTGTCTACGCTTTTCTTCAAAGTCCTCTCGAAGATCTGTTAGTTGAGCTTTGTAAAGTGTCTAAAGAAAAATTCCGAATATTAATCACTAATCATCAAAAAGCATGTTTAAAATATGGACGTACTGAAAAATGCATTTCTGTATCTAATTGCTCTTGTAATTCTTTCATTTGTAAGTCATCAACGGCCTTTGCAGCTTTAATCTTTTGTAAATCTTCTTCAAGTGATTTTTTAGTTTCTTTAGCTTCTCCAATTTCACGAAGTAATTGCTTTTCTCTTGATTTCAAGAGAGATATTTCAGAAGTTTGCAAGTTAAGGTCAGATTGTAATTGAGATCTTCTTTGTTGTTCTTGTTCCATTTGTGTGAGGAGGCTCTTGGTTTTCTCTGTTTCCTGTCTTAATTGTCCTTCCATTTTTTGTAACTCTGCACGGACTTGTCGATAATCCACAGATAACATAGACATTTGCCTTTCAATTTCTTGTCCATGATTTTCAGATTGGAGACGAAGTGTTTTCTCTTCATTTAATTTCGATTGTAAAGCTATAAACAAAATATACAAGATAAAAATTTCAATTGATAAGAATCTAAAAAACTCAAGAAAGAATCGAAAAAATCAAAATTATAAAAATCATTGGAAACTGTTTAAAATAATGCTCTTGCTCTGCGTCAACCGGTCAATCAAAATCTATGTTTTAAATTAGCATAATCAATGACATGCTAGTATAATTTCTTTCAAGAATAATTTACCATTTTCAAATAACAAAAAAATGAAAAGTAAAAAAGTTTTGTAATTTAGAATTCATGTAAAACAAAGGCGGATGTCTAAATATTAAAATAAATTAACTGTTTTTAGTTGCGTTAAGTTTTGGATGATTGTTCCAGAAATTGAAAAAAATAAAAGGATTAAATCATCACCTTGTTATTTTTTTGTACTAGATTTTTTTCACCTAGTATTTACTTATTATGGTGTGATGGCTTTCTTTGAGGGGAGACAAAGTTGCCGATGCAAATTAAAAATTCTAAAACTGGCTTACGCAAATTGTTATTTTGGTCAACCATGAGCTTGACCAAGACTACTAGAGAAACACCCAAATTTTTGTATTTTTATGCAAAATGCATGTCGTTTTCCGCATTCATAAATAAAAATCAAGATGCAAAAATACTTGTTGCGTTCAATGTACAACTTACCTTTAACTTGATCTTCTTTATCAATTGATGGACTTCGCCTTTCCAATTCCTTATGAACAGCCTTAACTTCTTGCTCATATTTGGCACTTAGAACTTTTAATTGAAGCTCAAGGGACGTTGATGTTTTTTCAGCTACTACAAGTTTATCAAGGAGTTCCTTATTGTCTGAACTCAAACGATTTTCTCGGTCACGTGTTTTTTCCAATTCTTGTTGCAGTGTTTGAGAACGATTCTCAAGTTCAATTTGTAAGTCACGACTTTGGAGACGGAGTCCTTCTTGTTTATCCAGTGAAGCATTTAATTTAGTTATTTCAAGCTCAAGGAGGGATTTGTGTTCTTGCAAGTGTGTTATTTTTTCCGAGAGGGACAATTCTTTACTTGTCATAAGGACATTTAGTTCACTCACTTGTTTACGGAGTCGGGAACTTTGTTCAGATTCTTGTTTAAGTTTTTCACTAACTTCAGTAAGCTATTTGGGATTGAAAAAGAATTTCAAAATACTTCATCAATATTTACATAGATACAAAATATTATAGGTAAATAATAATGGTAAACATACTTGTTTTTCTAAAGCTAAAATTTTCTCATTTGTTTGCATATTACTAGTCATTTCACGGGTACGTTTATTTTGCTCCTCTTCTAATTTTCGTTTCAGATCCACCATGTTGTTTTCAATATTTCTCTTTGCTTCAGCCTCAACTTCATATTTACGAGTAGCTTCCTTAATTTCATGTTGTAAGAGTGCAATAGATCTTTCCAGATTTCTGGTATCTTCTCGTAGACTATCTTCTCTTTGGGTTGCAGCATCTAATTGCATTAGTAGAATTGACCGTGCTTCTTCCAACTCTTCAAGTTTACCAGAATCAGGAATAGGATGATGATTGTTAGTAATTTTTCCCTGTTGAAACGCAATCAAACATTTTGATTAGTTGCTTGTTTTCCTAGCATGTTAAACACTATTTCCAAAAACTTACGTTTGAATTGTGAATACCCACTCCGTCCACAACGGAAGAGTGCTGTTGCTGACGAAATGAATTTCCTCTGCTAGCATTTCCTGATTTTGATTTATTGGAAGAGAGTAATTGATAGTCCCTTGAATAGGTGAACCCCACGAAGGGTAAGTGATTCCCAGAAAATGCTTTTGAAACTGGAAAATCTTCTTCGGGTGTATCATCTTTCTCAACATCATCAAAATTACTTGTATCATCATCTCCTGAGAGTTCAGGGACAACGGGTGGTACACCTAATACATCAAACAAAATCCATGTAAAGTAAAGCAAAGTAACATTAGGTAATGCTCTATAACTCACAATTCCTAATATTATCAAAATTCCATTGATCATTAACAAAAAAAGGATGCCTTTTAATTTCTTCTACTCCATTCTTTCCTAGGCGTGTAGAACGATCTGTTAGGAATCCACATATTAGACTCTTAGATTTTGAACTTAGTTCTGGCACATCATCTGGGAACTTTAGAGCATTTTTATGATCCATAATTTTCCCATAGGTTCCAACAAGACTCTCAGCATAGAAGGGCGTATCTCCAACCAGCATTTCATATAGGAATACCCCTACAGACCACCAATCACACTCACGTCCATATTCTCCAAGACCACCTTGGGATTTAAGGACTTCAGGGGAAATGTAGTCTGGTGTACCGACCGCTGTATCGGAATGGACTAGGCCGTTCTATAAGCAAAATTTAAGTATTACAAACCTAATGTTGCGTATTCTATAAAAAGACATTTAACTTTACCTCATCCATTCTCATGCAAGTTCCAAAATCCGCAAGCTTCAAATGTCCATTCTTGTCTAATAACATATTATCTGGCTTCACATCCCGATGTACAAAACCCATAGAATGAATTGCATCCAATGCCAATACAACTTCAGCCGTATAAAACTTTGCCCATTTCTCTGGTACATCATAATTTGACATTAAGTTAACTAGGTCTCCCCCAGGCATATAGTCCATAACCATATATAAATATTTAGTATCTTGAAATGCAAAATGTAATTGAACTATCCATTCTGAATTTGCATGGGCCATAATGTCACGTTCTTCCCAAAAAAATGCAGAGTCAGATCTTTTAATCATTTCAAATTTACTTAATAATTTCATTGCATAGACCCGACGGGTAGTTTTATGTCTGACCTGGAGAACAAGTAATAGCAATGGAGCAAATAAATGAAGTGTTAGTTTAAGTATTCATTGAGTTAAATTAAAAATGAACTTACTAATTGTACTTCTCCATAAGCTCCACGTCCTATCACTTTAACTAAATTAAAATCATCGGGTCGTATACGTAATTTACTAATTCCACATGTTTCTTTGTCATCTAAAAAACCAGAAACATCATATTTTGGCTTAACAATTAGCATTGCATCAAAAATCTTGAAATCTAACACTTACATCTACTTAAAAATGACTCAAAATTCTTCATCTTTTTGAGCGGCTCATGGTTACAATCTGAAACAAGGGCTTGTACTGTGTCCTGCAAATTGAAAACGAAAGAATTATTCAAGGTCTTTAAGGTCAATTCTAATTCCAAGGTATTTAGCCTTAGCCTTACCAATAAACAATCAACATTGAGGACACTTCTAGGATGTGTAATTGTTTCTTCTATCTTAAATATTCGTGTCTTACGATCTTCATCTTCTAAGGAATTCAACATTTTGAATGGATTTTGAGTTTTTGTACCAGTTGCTTTAGAAAAATCCAACAGTCAACAGTCCCCAGGTAGGTAATAATGGACGGAGAAAATAATTAATTTATGGTCAACTATACTTTATATTATGCTAAACTAAACTTTACTTGCAGTTTGCTTGCACCAGGCACCAGGAAAAACACTTTAATTCATTGAATCACATTTACCTACATGCATGGATCAAAGAATTACAATAAAACATTTAATAAGTTTTTCATTGTCATTGTCATTAAAATTTGGCATTGGCATTGACATTGAGTGACTGGATACTAGTGCATGTGCAACAATGAACAGTTAAACACTAACAATGAAATGAATCATGAATGACTATTTTATAAGGTTGATTAATCTTCATTGACCTTTAGTTTTAGCTTGGCCTGATCGCTGAACGCTGCGATGGCTGATCCTGATGATCTTTAGTATCTTAGTTAGTATCCAGTCAATTGTCAATCGGGCGTTAATTTGAGCACTTTTTGCACCATTCCGTGTCCACTGGTGCCACTGACGCTGGGGCTGGTCCAGTCTCCAAATATTCGTACGTCAATTTGTTAGTTCGTTGATTAAAACCTTACAATTCAATTCTTTTTTGTGGTTCCAGTTTAGTTTTAGTTTGCCCTTAGGGCTAGGCTGCCGACTGATTCATTTTTTATTATAGTAATAAAATAAATTTTTTTTTGCACTTTCCTTCTTTCTTTTATGTTATGTTATAAAGTAAAGTTGACATTCGGATTTGAAGCAAACAAAAATAGGTGGCGTAGAGTGTATTCTTTGAGATTTACGCTGATCAGAACCAGAAGAGCCGCTGAATTTTATGGATGGAGGAACAGGAAGATTTCGCCGAAACGCTGAATTGTTGAAATTGTGCTGTAAATTACTGCAGCTGATTGGAATTTAAAGCGATTACAGATTGCACAAATATGGTTCGAGACGAATTGCGCAAAAAATTGCATATAATCCTATCCTAATGAAATGTTATGTTTGTGTCATTCAATTTCAAGATAAGATTGTTTTTGTGTTGTATTTTTGTATGCAGAAAGCTGAAAGCATACATTTAAATTGTTTTAATTGTTTTTAAAAGATCATCCTTGGTCATGATTAATGATTATTTGGTACATCTATCATTTCTTATCAGCTCATTATGATTGTTATTGTTATATTATTATATTAGTTTTGTAGATACTTGCAAATGCAATTAGCTCTTCTAACTTCTAACGCTTCCGTGATTTCGGAATGAAATGAAACTTGGCTGAACTAGTACTAGTTGAACTAGTAGTAGGTATTTTACAACTTCCCGTCAATTCACTTCCTATGAAACCTGCATACAAACAAATACAACACTAATAATATCGAATTAACGATATATTCCCCTTATCTAATCAATTTCCTTGAAAGTTATATGGTTTGGATACAAAAACCAAAAATTATATATTAAAATGCCAGATTAACCTTGAAACTCAAGGTCTAAAGAGGTTCAAAGAACCATACTTAGAACTATTATATTTGTTTAGAAGATAATGATAAATATATCGAAACTTCGGAACTATGACATGAATACATGGTGACCATAACCTTTAATATCAACAAAATAATAATTTCGATAAAGAAACTAAAAGAGATGTATTTTTTTCTGGTTATCAAGTTACGAGAGCTTGATCTTTTATTGCTTTGCTGCGAAAATCGAGTAGATATTTATGTATATGAATGACTTCACATTGACATTTCTAGAATTAAATCATAATGATAATGAAAAAAATTGACATGGAATTTTATTGACACTTGTACTTGACATCTAGAAATATTTAGTAGAGAAACACTTGAAATTTTAGCGTAGTTTCACATTATCTTCTATTTTATTGATTAAAACAGTAGTGTTGGTCTTCCTTTGGTTGTTGTTGTACTGCGGTTAAGCATCTTCAAGTTCCAGCTTCATTAAATTATTTTGCAATATCAAGAAGCTAAGCTACCTCCATAGCGAAAATGCCGAGTAATAAAAATTTAAACCAATTACCAATTTTATATGCTCGTGGAACATATTATGAAGTTGGATATTCTATTGTAAGGAAAGGAAATCGATAATTTGACAATTGGCAAACTGATACCAATAAATGAATTACAAATGCAATTGTACCTCAAAACTTTCAGGGTAGGACTTTTAGAGTCTTAATTCAAGATTCCTTATCAAAATTATCATTTTTGGAGAAAGATTTAATACCAGCTTACAAAACAACAAGAGGACAAAGAGTTTATGAGAAATCCTTGAGCATTTGTAAAGAGAGATATCCTAACTATATTAAAGAACTTGCAGGAATTTCCGATGGTGCTGAAATACCGTTTGAAAAGGTACATATAAACATTTACTAAAAATCAAAATCGAATCCATAAATAAATGTCATTTTCTTTCATTTGAATAATTTTTGTTAGATCTTCTTACTCCATATTGAAACAATCCTTCTACCACCAGACCAATCACGATCCAACACAGACAGATGCAGCAGTTTAATTTATTACAAGAATTCTAAAGTATTTTTTCCATTATGCAATTTGGTATATAAGGATATGCACAAATATTAATTTAAACAATGTTTTTCTAGGAAATCCTGCTCAGCCATAACGAAGATGCTGGAAAATTCATGATTAATAATATTTTCATAGTAGATGCTGAAATTCTAGATAAAAATGGCTATGTTGTGGAAAAGTGGACTTCGGTCACTTATGCTGGATATTTACCAGGTGCAACTTCAGGATATAATGTACATGGTATATTACATTCCATGAATACAGTAGTTCCCGTGCATATAAATGAATCTGGAACATGTAAGGTCGAACTTTATAAATTAATGCTAACCATAATTTTACATTTCTCTGGTCTCTTGTTAGCTGTGTTTTTTGTAATGCGAGCATTGCTTGCTGCAAAATCGTTTGAAGATGCTCTTAGAATTATGAAAGATTCAGGAGCTGGTAGCTCAGATGGATTCAACATCAATTTAATCGAATACCATGAAAATTCACCATCTTTGGTTGTAAATGTAGAAGGAGCACCATCATTAGGAGATAGCAAGGAATCCATGCTTGATATTTACTTTTTAAAAGAAGGCGAAAGTTATGCCCATTGCAACCAGTATGCAAGAAGCTATTCCTACAATTTATTTAGGAAGCATTTAATCTCAACTATGAATTTTCAGATATCTCCGACTCGAAGTACCCGAACAAACCGAAAAGTTGACAAGTACAATCAAAAGGCTTGAAAGAATTAATCAATTTCCCAAACCCTACAACTTGGAAAGAATCATAGAAATCACAAGTGACCAAACGAATAAGGATTATCCAATATTTCGTGGAAATTCAACAAAGGAGTACGGTGTAACTGCACTTGTTGGTAAATCAATAATTTTAATTGAATTTACTTTCTGCTGTGTAGAAGATATGCCTTATATTTCCAGGAATCTTTGACATGGGAAATCGATCATGGATTTTATACTCGGATGATCCGTCTAAATCAAAACCGATTGCTGTTCTTCCAATTTCAATAAAGTGTGATCAACCTTTATTGAAGCCAATAAAATCAAAGCCGGTATTAGGTTATTGGGACATTCGAGGGGTGAGATCTAAAATCTAAATTGCTCTGCGTGTATTTCTAAAATGCTCATGACTTTTGCATTCTTCTACAAACATAGTATGGGCAACCGATTCGACATATTCTGAAATATTGCAAAATTGATTTTGAGGACAAACTGTATCCATGTACAAAAGAACTTATGTTAACGGGATGGAATCAAGAAAAAGGCAAATTAGGACTCGACTTTCCAAATGTATGAAATAATTTACTTGAAAGTATGGAATGAATTAGCTTATTAGTATGTTTTTTGTAGCTTCCATACTTTATTGATGGAGAAATCAAAATGTCGGAATCAAGAGCAATTATTCAATACATTTGCCGTAATTATATCCCTGCGTTACTTCCCAAAAGCGAAGATATTCTACGAAAAGCTCATATCCTTGACGGAGTAATTACGGACATTTGGAAAATGTTAGGATTAGCTTGCTACAGCGGGGAAAAAGTATATTTGGAAAGATATGATGAATGTGTCCCCGAGTTGCTTGGTCAAGTGTCTAAATTTATTGGGGAAAGTAAATGGTGTACTGGGGATGAAGTAAGATGAATGATCAATATTTTCAGTTGCAATTGCAAAAGATAATGTACTATAATGTTACTTGTATAATTTTATTCCAGATTTCCTATTTGGATTTTATTCTCTATGAAGTTCTATATCACAATAAGACTTACAAGAGTGATATATTGAAAAACTATGCCAATCTGGAAAGATTAATGAAAAATTTTGAAGATCTTACTGAAATTACCAAATATATAAACGATTCTGCATATATCAAATCTCCATCTTTTCGTCCCTGGGCCAAAATTCCTATATAAAAATTTTGTAGGAGATAACGATTCATTATAAGCCTATTATATATTTAAAAATAAAACTGAAAACTGAGGAATTTTGTTCGGATCTATAAATTGGCTTGTAAAGAACTTAGTCAATGCGATACAGAATCTTAGAATTATATTCCTTCCATCTTAGAACCCATGACCACCCCAGTATTAATACTATGAATTCTTTCCTTATGAACTCTAAGTTGATACTTTGTACCAAAGGACTTTCTGCAAATATCACACGAAAACAATTCATCTTCACTCTTATGTTGAAGCTTATGTTTTTTAAGTTGTCTTTCCAACTTATAGCTCTTTCCACAATCTTCACAGGTCCATGGACATTCTGACTGATGAACCGTAGCTTTATGTTCTTCAAGATCATTTTTGTATTGCGTTTTATAATCACATTGGTCACAAGAATGCTTAAAATTGCCAGTATGAGTTTGGGAATGAGCTGATAATAAAGTAGTACTTGAATAATATTTTCCACAAATTTTACACTGGATTGGTTCTAATCCTAATTCTTCCCAATGTTTGAATCTCTCATGAACTTTCCTATTATTTGAGAGTACAAATCCTTTAGGACAATTTTGAGCACGACAAATGTATCTTGCATTTCCACTATGCCGATTTAGATGAACTTTTAGCACTACCGAGTCTGCCAAATGTTTACCACAAATGTGACATTGGATTGATGTGACCCTGCATTCTTTAGGTATCGACTTGGAAGGATTAGACTTGGAAACTTTTTGCTTTTGGCTGATGTTGTTCTTGTGCACTAAACTAATATGTTCTTCTAATCCAGTCTTCCGTTTAAAAATCTTCTTACAATTTGTATAAGGACATAGCAGTTTAGAATTTTCCCAATTTCTTCTGGGTGTAACTTTCCAATATATACCATGTAAATTTGCCAAGTGTGATCGAAGTTTTTTCTTAGTTGCAAGTTCTAACTTCGTTGGACAATTATTCAAGGGGCAATTGGTTGGATAAGTTGAAATTGTATTTAAAAGATGATTCTCACTGGCAGTTGGACGTTTCTTTTCGCATGCAGAATCATTATTGATTGTGAGTTGTCCATGACGTAATAGCAAATGACGTCGCAAGTAACTTAAATTACTGTATTTCCTATCCAGCTTCAATCCCTTACAATCCTGGACAAGACAACTTGATGGAAATACCTTAGTTTGACTCAGTTGTGCAAGTAAGTCAGGCGATAATACTTTGTCTTGTCTAAAGGTTTTATAACCAGCAAAATGGAGTTGTCTGAAATGTTGAATAAGTTGGCGTGAAGTGGAAAACGATAATTCTTCATTTTTGCACTCAATTCTTGGGCAGTTAATTGGATATTTAATTGATTCAAATTCTCGCTTCAATGCGTTGGGTAAATTCCACTTCGAATTTGGAAACCTTTTATCCAGATGTACCTGAACAATATGCGTTCTATAGCAAGACTTCCTGTATAATCGACCAGAAGTACAACCTTCGATAGGACATTTTTGTGGATAAGTGCAATCATAAATTTCATGAGTAACTGCACGAAACTTGCTCCACGGTAGCGTTGTTATTGCATCGAAAATTTCCTTCGGTACCAGAGCTGTAGCGCTAGAGGTCCAAGAACTAACTGGTAGAACTTCATCGATTCGTTTACCTAGCTCAACACGGCATATCTGAATGTTCATATCAGGATCAGTTGAGACTTGAGGAAAAGTTTGGATTACAAGCTCTGTACCAGAATTTGTATCTTGCTCATCTTCTGAATTTGGAAGGTAATCTGAATCCCCATCCGAAGGCTGGTGATGCACTACGTCCAATTCATTTTCATCCACTTGCATTCCTGAGTCCAGTACCTCGGACTTGATTTCAAATTCCGCATGCTTAACCTCAGAAGGCAACAGTTCGTTTAGGTTAATCGAAACAACATGAGTAGTTTGGCTTATTCCTAATCCTACAAATTAAATTCAGCATCAAGTCCTGTTTTAATGAAGTTTTACTGTAAAAATCACCATCATCTCTTACGATTGACTATAGTTTGCCTTAGTGTCCCAAAATCTCCAAGAAACTCAATTAAACTTTCTGTTTCTGTTCTTACTGCTACAGTGGGAGAATATGGAATGAGTAACTGAACCCGGATTGTATTTCTTAATTTGATTAATTGGGACTTGATTTCCTCAAGTCTGGCATAGGTTTCATTGAGCTCGATTAACTAAAAATGGAATGGAACAGATTTGATTAATCTACCTATAATAAATGTCAAGTAAATTTACCTTATCATGACACGTAAAACAAAGCACAATGAGCGGTGAGTTGATGAAGCTGTCGTAATCTGTAGGGACTTCAGTAGACACGGACAGTGAATCATTTGGATCGCCTTGGCCATCGTCAGTCAAATTCAAAGGGTCGGTTGACCTTGAGGATGACGACAGTAACTTGAGGAATCTGGAAAACGAGTCAGGATTTGGTTTAATGCCATGTCTGTTAGTTTCAATGGGGCAGGTACAAAGGAGGCAATGGCCATAAATTGGGACTCCATGTCGTTGTCCATTGCATTTAGATTTATTAAAGGGCATTATTATGGAAGTTGGATAGCTTTAGCCACTTGTCCTACTGTCCCAGGGACTTCGGAATTCGATTGACCAAATTGACCAAGATTTGTCATAAAATCCTCTGTCTGTGAACCATTATTGCCGCATTGGTATTTGAAAACCTTTCATGAAAATTATATGAACAATAACATAAAAATTAATTGTTCACAAGTACAATTGCAATTGAAAATTTCTACGAAGAACTAGTAATTTACTAGTCGATAATTGAGCCTAAAAACCAATGAATTGAATTATAATTATCAAATCGGTCCAACACAGGCAGATACAAAAGCTTAATTTACTTCAAAGCATTGTTGCGTAAATATTATGCAATTTTTTCATTTTAAACGATGCGATGTTATGCTTCTCTAGGAAATCCTGCTCAGGGTCAGACAAGTCAAACAATAATGATAACGAAAATGCTGGAAAATACATGATTAACAATATTTTGGATTTTATTTTATATAAAATTATATATCACAATAACACTTACAAGAGTGAGATTATTGACAAATTATGCCAATCTGGAAAGATTAATGAAGACTTTTGAAGATCTTCCTGAAATTACCAAGTAGATTTAAACGATTCTGCATATATTAAATCTCCATGTTTTCGTCCCTGGGCCAAAATTCCTATATAAAATTATTTTAGGGAGATAACGATTACTATAATACTGATATATATTCTTAGATTGAGGATTAAGTAAAAACAAAACTTTGGCCTAGGGATTTTTGTTAATATTTTGGCTTTATCAATTGTCTTATAATATTAAAAAAGTTAAGTCAATGCGAAAGGGATCTAGCGATACAGAATCTTTTCTTAGAATTATATTCCTTCCATCCTAGAGCCCACGATCACCCCAGTATTAATACTATGAATTTTTTCTTTATGAACTCTAAGTTGATACTTTGTACCAAAGGACTTTGTGCAAATATCACACGGAAACAATTCATCTACACTCTTATGTCGAAGCTTATGTTTTGCAAGTTGTCTTTTCAACTTATAGCTTTTTCCACAACCCTCACAGGTCCATGGACGTTCTGACCCATGAACCGTAGCTATATGTTCTTCAATAACTTTTTTTGTTTGAGTTTTATAATCACATTGGTCACAAGAATGTTTAAAATTTCCAGTATGAGTTTGTTGATGAGCTGATAATATAGTAGTAGTTGCATAATGCTTTCCACAAATTTTACACTGGATTGGTTCCAATCCTAATTCTTCCCAATGTTTGTATCTTTCATGATTTAGTCTAGCATTTGATACTACAAATCGTTTCGGACAACTTTGAGCACGGCAAATGTATTTTGCATTTCCACTGTGTCGATTTAGATGAACTGTTAGCGCTAACGAGCTTGATAAATTTTTACCACAAATGTGGCATTGTATTAATGTGAGCGTGCTTCCTTTAGACTTCGACTTGGATGGAATAGGTTTGGAAATTTCATGTGCAAGCTTATGTTTTTTAAGTTGTCTTTCCAGCTTATAGCTCTTTCCACACACTTCACAGGTCCATGGATATTCTGACTGATGAACCGTAGCTTTATGTTCTTCAAGATCATTTTTTATTTGTGTTTTATAATCACATTGGTCACACGAATGCTTAAAATTGCCAGCATGAGTTTGGGTATGAGCTGATAATATAGTAGTACTTGAATAATACTTTCCACATATTTGACACTGGATTGGTTCCAATCCTAATTCTTCCCAATGTTTGGATCTTTCATGATTTTTTCTTTCATATGAAACTACAAATCCTTTAGAACAACTTTGAGCACGGCAAATGTATCTTAGATTTCTATTGTGCCTTTTTAGATGAATTGCTAGCGCTCCATTGTTTGTTAAATGTTTACCACAAATGTTGCATTCGATTAATGCGACCTTGTATCTTCCTTTAGATTTCGACTTGCTAGGATTAGGTTTGGAAACTTTTCTTTCTTGGCTGTTGTTGTTGTGTACAAAACTATCTTCTAGTCCAGTTTTCCGTTTAAAAATTTTCTTACAATTTGTATTGACTATCGAATTCGGAAACCTCTTGTCCAGATGTACCTTAACAATATGAGCTCTATAGCAAGACTTTTTGTATAATCGTTCAGAAGTACAACCTTCGATCGGACACTTTTGAGGGTAAGTGCAATCATAAATTGCATGAGTAATTGCACGAAACTTGCTCCACGGTCTCGTTGTTATTGCATCAAAAATTTCCTTGGGTACCAGAGCTGTGGTGCTAGAGGTCCAAGAACTAACCGGTAGAACTTCATCGATTCGTTTACCTAGCTCAACACGGCATATCTGGATGTTCATATCAGGATCAGTATCAGTTGAGACGTGAGGAAAAGATTGGTTTACAAGTTCTGTACCAGAATTTGCATCGTGATCATCTTCTGAATGTGGAAGGTAATCTGATTCTGAATCCCCATCCGAATCTTTTCCAAAAGCTGAATAATCTTCTTCTGATTGAGTTTCCAAATTTTGGTGATGCACGACGTATTCTTCATTTCCATCCACTTCCATTCCTGCCTGGGGTTCCTCTAACTTGATTTGAAGGTCCGCATTATTAACCCCAGGTGGCAAAATCTCGTTTAGGTTAATCGGAACAACAGGAGTAGTTTGGCTTATTCCTAATCCTACAAATTAAATTCAGCATCAAGTCCTGTTTTAATGAGGCTTGACTGTAATAATGAGCTTACGGTTGACTATTGTTTGCCTTAGTGTCCCAAAATCACTAAGAAACTCAATTAAACTTTCTGTTTTTGTTCCTACTGCTTGAGTTGATGAATATGGAATGAGTAATTGGACTTGGACTTCATTTCTTAATTTGATTAATTGGGACTGGATTTTCTCTAGCTTGGAATATGTCTCATTGAGCTCGATTAACTAGAAATTGGATGTAGAAGATAGGATTAATCAAATCTACCTTTAATACCATAATAAATATGAAGTAACCTTATCATGACATGTAAAACAAAGCACAATGAGAGGTGATTTGATGAAATTGTCGTAATCTCTAGGTACTTCAGTGGATACCGACAGTGAACTATTTGGATCTCCTTGGGCATCGCCAGTTAAATTCAAAGGGTCGGTTGACCTTGAGGATGACGACAGTACCTTAAGGAATCTGGAAAACGAGTCAGGATTTGGTTTAATTCCATGTCTGTTAGTTTCAATGGGACAGGTGCAAATGAGGCAATGACCATAAATTTGGACTCCTTGTCCATTGTCTTTGGATTTATTAAACGGCATTATTATGGAGCATGGATAGCTTTAGTCACTTTTCCTACTACTATTTATACCAGTGACCAGACCAGTGTCCCAGAGACTTCGAGGAATTTGGATGGACAAAACAAAAACAAAATCTGTCATAAAATCTTCTGTCTGTGAACCATTATTGCCGCATTGGTATTTGAAAACCTCTCATGATAATTCTATGAACAATAACATAAAATTAATTAATTATGTTACAATACAATTACAATTGAAAAGTTCCAAGGACCTGTAAGTCGATAATTAAACCTAAAAGTAAAAACCAATGAATTATCAAATAGATAGAACTAAATGTAGTATAAAGTGCAGGATTACAATCTATTATTAATTCAATTTCAGAAAAACAGGAATGGGTGGTCCGATTGAGCTGAAATTTGAAATAGTTGAAAATAGCATACGGTTAACATGGAGGATATATCGCTTTTGGGAAAAACCTGGCGAAAACTTTGAAGACAG
>JAQGCY010000356.1:0-18923 GCA_034700645.1 Xenylla mediterranea | reverse complement strand
AAATGTGTTGAAAATATGCTATTTTTTTCTGGGGTACCTTTTCCACTGTACCGTTTTAAAGTAGACACCCGATATTTATATCTAGTTTATGACGAATTATGCTTTATGCAGTAGATTTATTATAATGTATTAGCTTCTTTAAACAACATCAAAATAGCATTAAAATGATCTTGGAATTAATTGTATTATTGCAAATCTGCTTTGTGTTATCTTATAATTTAGATACTTTACAACCAATAGTTATTGTTAATGAATTTGACGATTTGGAAAGTCATTTTGGTGCTTCATTAACGTTTGCTGTTTCTGAAGGAAGAAGAGCAACTTCATGGTTGGTAAATACATGGGAGCTGTATTTCTTTAGGTTAAAACAATACCTATTTGCATTTTTAGGATCATTGTTGGCAGTCCGAAAGCGAAATCTCCATATAAAAATTATACCACGGTAAATGAACCCGGAGTTATATGGAAATGCACATTGAATTTAGACGAACAAAATATTTGTACGCAAGTTAATTTTGATCCTATTGGCGAAAGGGATCTCAAGCTTACACAAGTTCCAGCCGAATTAATTCATCGAGACCGGAAGGACTATGGAATGCTTGGAGCTTCTATGACTCCGTTACGAGCTTATTCTGATAGATTTGTTGCATGTTCCAGCAGATGGGTAAATGCCAAATATCCAGGTCATTATTTAATGGCTGGATTATGCTATTGGATATCTAAATCCGAGCTATTGCAGGAAGAACCCCAAACGTTTGACTTCTCCAGAAGATTAGCACCCTTATTGAATCGAAGTAAATCACAATTTCAGAAATGGTGATAACCTAATGACGGTACGATCTAATACATAATTATTAATTTTTTTAGGTAGAATCGCTTATGTTCCAAGCGGAGCTCCTGGGGAAAGTACATTTGATTGGGCTTTTGGACAATCCGGATTCTCAGCCCATTTGACAAAAAAGAATGAGCTAATCCTTGGTGCTCCTGGAGTTTTGTCCTGGGCTGGAACTGTGGTAGAATATAGCGACGGGAATTTACGCTATGCTATACCACGGGGGTATGAACGTTTCAACAGTGGATCGTCAAACGTATTTTCAAAAGTATTAGTTGCTCGAGCCCAGACACAAGTGAATAAACAAATTGTAACTTATTTCGACTATTTAGGTATGTTATGGCTAAGATTACCGAAAATTCGGAATTATTATTTTGTTAATATAAATACTTATAGGTTATGCAGTAACTTCAGGAAATTTTTTCAAGCACAAATCAAACAATACACAATATGCTGCTGGAGCTCCAAGAGGAAATTCACTCAATGGAAAAGTAATTGTATTTACATTTCACGATGAAGAGTTTGGTGGACAACAGCAAACTATGGAACCTTTATCTCCAGATTACATACAAATGCTAATTGATCCTATTGAAGGATCATTTGGTACATATTTTGGTTCCGTACTTTGTGCATTAGATGTTAACGGAGATGGATTTGATGAGTTGCTTGTTGGGGCTCCGTTTGAAACAAGTGATATTGGTGTACGTCAGGCTACATCTGGTACCCCGGATTTGGTAGACCAAGGAAGTGATATTGGGAATTCAACAATGCCATTGGGTCAAAGTTCTTCTGAAGAAGATCGTGATTCTGGAAAACATGCAAGTTCCAGTTTTCTTCTTTCTGGAGATGAAGGTTGCGTATTTATATATTATAGTCAAGAAGAAGATTTTGGAAAAACACCACAAGAAATATGCGGTGACAATCGGCCTGGTGCTAGATTTGGGTCATCAATGAGCTCCTTGGGTGATCTTAATCTAGACGGATACAATGGTACTACTCGTATTTCCCAATTCATAAAAAACAGTAACAAATATTATCCATGCAATTGTTGCAGACGTAGCAATCGGTGCTCCCTATGAATATTCTTACTCTTCAAATGGACACGATCACGAAGGTGCAGTTTATATTTACTCTGGAAGTCCACGAAGGCTTGTGTTTTCTCAAAAGCTAACACCAGAAGTATTTCCATTTCCCGTACAAGGATATGGATATTCATTGTCAAGTGAATTGGACATTGATCAAAATTCTTATCCTGGTAAGAGCTTGCTAAAATAAAATAATTGGTATTATCATAAAAAAGCTTGGTTTTGCAGATTTGGCAGTTGGAGCAGTTAGTACAAACCAAGTAATTGTTTATAGAAGCATTCCAGTAGTAACAGTCTTTGGAAATCTATCCGCCTCCGTCGATCAACTGGAAACCAATACTGGAGAGTTTTATGTGACTTCTTGTTTATATTTTGTTGGTGTTGGGGCTCCGCATGATTTGAGTAAGCAATTTTCAAAGTAACTGTACCAAAGTACATCTTAACGTTTCAACAATTAATGTTAACATTTGCAGAAATATGGCTTAAAATAACAGCGGACACGGAAATCCGAAAAGTTAGAATTGTAGAATTTCTAGAAGATGTAAAAATTCAACCAAACAAGTGGAGCAAAACCATAATTCAATACTTAGGAAAGTGGAAGAAGAGTGGAACTTGTGTGAATTTTAATATAAAAACAGTTGGAGTAAATATTAAACTATTAAAATTAGATGTAAAACAAATATCAAACAATGAACTGAGCGACTCAACTAATCTGTTTCAGGATTTGGATATGGCCACAGTCCCAGTTACTTTGAAGCAAGAGTATTTTCTTGAAACTGAAAAAGAATCCAAGTTTGAACCATCAATTTTCACTATAAAGAAAGATGAAGGGAATTCTTTAAATCCTGAAAATGATTTATTATGGACTCCTAAACTTGAGGCAATGGAAGCAAATCCAAGTAAGTTACTTTTTTTTTTCTACCGAAGTCAGCTCCGCACCTTTGATTTTATTTCAAGAATTTGATGACTTTTCGGCGAAGCTTCCAATACAAGCTATAATTTCCCAGAATCCCAACTTTGATACACTTCCTATACCAATTGCTGCTATTTGTGAAGAAGATGGAGATCCTGTTTGTGTTGCAGATTTGGTTTTAACTCCAAAGTTTCGAAGTTCACACGGACAGATTTTTAGGTTAGAAAATAATATTCACAAATCCTATCCTTCATAACTTAACATTTTATTCATTAAATTTAGCGAACAAGATAAGTTTGTAATTGGTTCTGCAAAATCTATAATACTTCAAATTGATATATTAAATCAAAGAGAGCGAGCAAATTTGCCTATTACAGTAGATATATCTTGGAAAAGTCCTCCGATTGTACGAACCACCAGAAGTGACTGCAGGAAAATGAGTTTGGCTACTAGTCAATATCAACATTATACATGCAACTTACCAAGTCCATTATCAAAAAATAAAATGGTAAGATTTGTATTTAATAAAACTAGTAAAGCTCTCAAACTAAGTATGTTCTGATTTCTGAAGAGTTCTGTGGAATTAGAACTAGACATGTCTGGAATTTATGCAGGAAGTGACACACAAGAAAACATTATTTATTTTGACATCAAGGGGAATACAAGTTCAAAATTGATTCATGACCCAATTGTTCGAGATTTTCCTTTGCACTTGACTCATAATGCACAATTGGTTGTTTATGGGTATGTCTGTAACAAAAGGCTTCATTAAAGGAATATCCGAATACAATTTCAAACTTATTCTTATGTTTGAAGGCAAATGAGCGAAGCTGCATATTATGAAAATCAAACTGTTAGCACTATTAACTTTACTCACGTTTTTGAAGTTGGAGTACTCGGAAATAGTCCAATACATGGAGTAATTTTTCAGATTGCTATACCCGCAGCTCTTTACATTGATGGAAAGCGAGTCCAGCTTTTGCGCATTCGGGAACCCATTGTTAGTAAAACCGTAAAAGCCCCTGTAATATTGAAAACATTGTTGACCTGTTAACTATATATAGACTACCTACGAGGGGAACAAATTTTTCTGTAATCCGTTAAATGGATCTTATCACGCGGAGCCGAGTAGGATCATTTACGAAGATCTAGATGAAGATGAAGAAGAGCTTTTACAGCGTTCAGGAAGAAAACGTCGAGACACAATACGACTGCGAAAAGGGAATTCAAAATCATCTAATTTACCAAGAATCAAACCAATTAGGTTAAATTGTGCTACTGTTGGGGTAGAATGTTTCTGGATTGAGTGTGAAATTAATTATTTTCATCCAACTTATAGAGCTCTTATTGAACTTCGTTTACGGGCAATAACAGCAGTTGCAAGTAAGTTTTGCACACTGTTGTGATTCTGATTTAATAATTTAATTAATCTCTTCGCAGCAAAGATATTTACCGATAAGGAAAAAGATGTTATGATTATTGAAAGTATAGGGCGTGTAAGGTCGACTGGTACGCTACACTTACCTCCTCAAATCGCAACGTCAAGAACAATTTTAAGAGCTGAATTAAACACTGAAATAAAAGCATGGATCCTAATTGTAGCCACTGGAGGTGGACTAATTCTTTTGACCCTTATTACAATATTTTTAACGGAATGTGGATTTTTCAGAAGAAGAAAATTGGAAGAGTTGGAAAAATTAAGAGCCCAGCAACAGGTATAATTCCTATTAATGCACTATAATTTATCAATACTTTAATAATTTATGTTCATTTTCAAGGTTTGTGATCAGTTTGGTATTGGCTTCGACGGAAATACTGAGCCGGAGTTTGATGAAGAATGTTATGAGTATACTGGAATGTCATTGTCCGATCCTGACCTAAATTTTTATCCTGAAGATTTTGGAGATGGATCCGAAGAAATTTATGATGAACTAGATTAAGATTCTAATTTTGCTATCTTTATAATTCGTTTATACTTGGTATGTCTGGTCATGCAGCTATAAATAACCCGTGTTATAAAACTTTAATATTTTAAAACAAGGATTTAGCTTTTATTGCCGATATTTTAAATTGATTTTAATACAAATACGTATATTTGTGTATACCCCTTTTGTTCCTCATAGGAAAACATCAGTTTTTGGCACTGGTAGATGATTATTTGGTCACTTTGAGAATCTTAATGTGATGGACGGATTTATGTGAGCATTACAATATGCAATTTACCATCCCTTCCATCCCCATCCTTTAATTTTGTAGAGTGGGATAATTACATCGAGTTTTGGAAGTCCCCAACCTCTTGGTTTCCATCTAATTACAAAATTTGATTAATTTAGTAAGGAATTAATTTTTTCAATAAATTTTTAAAACGGTATATCTTACCCCCATCCATGTCCCTTAGCATAGTGGTGGTGATCATGATGGTGGTGGTCATCCCATCCACCCCTATTTTACCAAAAAAAAAAACAATTAGTTTCATGGAGAGCAGACTGTTAACTAGTAAACTCGTTTACTAGCTTACCAGCCTTTGTGATGTTTTTCTGGACCGTAATAATACCAAAATCCTCCATGTCCTCCACCGCGTCCTCCTCTGTATGGGCTAAATCCATAAAATGGTTGTTGTGGATAGTATGGCAAGTAGTCTGAATAATAATCATCTTCTTCTACTGAATCATAACCACCAACATCATCATAGTATGACATAGCTCTGGGTCGGCCCATTGGATACCTTGGAGCCATTGGATAGGTTGGAGCAACTGGATAGTTTGGAACAATTGGATAATTTGGGTAGTAATGAGCTAAGGCAACTGCACAGCAGCCTAACACTACTACTAGTGTCTAAAAATAAATTAAAGAAAACAAAATTAACTTTCTCCATATATGTAGATCCAAATAGAACTATTTCACTTAAACGTATTCCTTTCTTACCAGTTGTGTATTCATTTTGCAAAGGAATATTAACAATTTAACTTGAGTAACTAAACAGGACCTTTCAGTCTGAAGTTTAAAACTGGACAAAGTAAAGTTTTGTAGTTGATATTAAGTTTTATAAGTTGGACAGGTTTCTGCAGAGAGTGAATTAATTAAAGGATATACGTAGAACCAGAATGCTTAAATATTTGGTTGGACGCGGAGCGGACCGGTAGACAAAAGATCATTGAACACAACTTGACTTGAATCAAGCATTAAAGAAACAGATAGGATTGAACATTTGCTTACAACAATTAAGAATTTCAATTCAGTTTTAAAGATCAACTTTCTTTGACTTCAAATCTTGTTTTTTCATTATCTCATTCATTTTTCTTGTACTTTATGAAGCATCCTGCCGGTTCGCTTAGTCAGTCATAATCATAATATTTTGAGAATTGAATCACTTGATATTCAGACAGGATTAAAATATGCCTTTCTTTGCAATTGTAAATGAAGGAAGAAACTTCTTGTTCTTTCCATGCAAAATTCCATGATAAATACGAAATACCTTATAAAAACATCAGATTTTATGCCTTTGGTACATATTTCATATTTCAATTTCTTCCACTTGCTTTAACCAGTTACAATTACATTATAAATTTGCATAAAATTTTTGTTGGGAGAAATTAATGGATTTACCCGGAGGATGAGGATTTATGCTCATGATGTACCAAGCACAGATTTTAGATTCATTTTATATATTTTATACCTGTAATCAAGTGGTCGTTGACATTGGTTGGAGTTGAGTCGTCAATTTTACGACAGCATGGCAATGGTAAATCTTGGCGAGCAACATTTGTTTAATCCACCTACTAAAACTGAAACAATAGTCAAAACTCGAAACATTTGGGAAGTTCTAAGCTAATTAAACCATAAGATAACGGTACACGTCATCCAAAATTCCATTTCCAAGCAAAAATCCATTAGTATACACAATTCGTTGGAAGCTTTGGCTTTGGATTTGGATTTGGACAGTCAGGCAACAAACAGTTCATGGTCAGTCTTTGACTTCGGGTTTATACATGTGGATTTAAGGATTTGACAGTTAACGTTGACTGAAACAGAAAATAATCTCTCGTCTCAATGTAATGAAGCCGAAGAACATTTTTTTAATTTAATATTGATTTGATACTGGGTCCAGAAATGAAATGCTATTTGGCTTAAGTAAACGATTAACTACGCTCATTTTATTGAGTCAAAGTCAAGTAAATAACCGGTTTTTAAACAATCTACATCTTCACTGGTCTTTAACCTTTTTCCAACAACATCATCTTCATCTGCTTTGCTTGCAAACTACATTAAGCAAGATATCTAAAAAAGATAACCATAAATAAGATACAATTCCCAATTCTTAATAGTTGCTTGACCCCTCAACATTTCCGCAGACGATATATGATATACATGGAAAACAGAATGAAATGGAATAATTTAATTTAACAATATAAAAAAATCCAATGCACATTTGCAATAATTTTACAAATCGTTTGTAATTGCATGCATATTGTATATCAGAAGAAAATAAATTGTATTCCCGAACGAACAAACGGAATGAAATAATGCAATGCAAGTAATTTAATAATTGATGTTACAGAATTATTCATTTGGAAAATTGGAATTCGCAAAGAAATAAACTGGATTCCTTAATCCATGGGCTTGGTTTCACAAATAATTATAGTAATCAAAATCAAATGATTAAGGTTTAACTTAGGGTTAGCCTTCCTTTGGTTTTAATTCGAGGAAAAAGATGAATTTATGTACTAAATTGCATTTTTACTCTGTTGTTACATTTAAATGCAAGGCAATACTATAAAATGCAAAAAATTTCCAATTGTTTTTTAATTGCAAGCAGAAGCGGGTTATGCCAATCTATTAAATTTTGCCAATAGGTTGATTAATTAATTAATTGCTTAAAAACGTTACTATTTTACTATTAAACGTTAATTTTTTTACACGAATTTTTTCATATGGATAAGAGTGTACTCTTAGAAGGACGCTACTTTGTCTGCTATTGTTTTTACTAGTTTTTGAGTATTTTGCGGTAAATGCCTGGAGATTTTACCTCCAGCTCCATCCAGCTGGGTTGATGTTTGCAAGATTGGGTATTAATGATTATTTAATACCCACATTTATAATTTCCACAAAAAATTACTGAAAATTATGACTATGCCCACGAAACCTTTAATCTTCCAAATCCTTCGAAAATATTCCTCCTCAATAGTGAAAGATGAGGCCCAACGAAAGGCCTCAATCCTTGGAAAAGGTTTACCAAAGAAAAAAGAAATCCCAGGTGTAAAATCCGTTGTATTAATTGCATCTGGAAAAGGTGGAGTTGGGAAATCAACTGTTGCAGGTTTGATACTTTGATGCATTTTTTGTGGTTCATTTTGCAAACAATAAGAATGCACTTGGTCATAATCATATCTATTACTTACCATACAGTAAACCTTGCCGTTGGAACCAAAATCCTCTATCCACAGAAAAATATAGGTCTCTTGGATGCCGATGTTTTCGGTCCATCCCTTCCAACAATGATGGGACTTATTGGAGAACCTGAAACTGATTCCAGTAAGCTCTACCAAACAGAATTTGTCTGTGCTAAATTAATCCATATCCGTGTAAACTAAAACTTGCAGATAATCTGATGCTTCCTTTACAAAATCACGGAGTTAAATGGTATGATTGGTTAAATCGAGTAATTGTGATTGAACCTTACAAATACACCCACACAAAATGAATTGCTCCGTTTTTGACATAGCATGTCCATGGGATTTCTTGTTAATCAAAAATCACCAGTTATATGGCGTGGACTGATGGTAATGCAAGCAATTGAGAGACTTGTTCGTGGAGTTCAATGGGGGCCATTAGATGTACTATTTGTAGACATGCCTCCTGGGACTGGGGACACTCAATTATCATTTGCTCAAACTGTTGTGATAAATGGTACTTGAGATTCCCTTTTAAGGATTTTCACCTGGTTTTAAGTTATTACTCATTAATTAGGGGCAGTGATGGTTACAATCCCACAGAAAGTAGCCTTACAAGATGCTCTTAAAGGCGCAGAGATGTTTAAGAAAACAAATGTTCCTATCATTGGATTCGTTCTCAATATGTCCTCATATATTTGTCCAAGTTGTGGATCTCAATCCGGATTAATTGGAGGACACAAGAATCTTTCGACAAAGTTAGTACTGGAACAATATTCTGGTGGAGAAGCGTTGTTAGGTGAAATACCATTTGAACCCCAGCTGAGTTCATGTTCAGATGAGGGAACTCCAATTGTACTTACTCATCCAAATAGTGTTCAAGTAAGTTGGATTCCAATTGAACCACAATTGCAATTCTGACAACTGCTTATAATTTTTAAATATAACATTTCGAATTGTTTATTACAGTCCAAGGAATTCTTTTCAATATCGAAGAAGATTGAAGAGAAAATAGTGCAAAGTAGTACAGCAAGTGATTCTGTTGCAAATTAGGAAACGATAAGTGAAAAATTTAATGGTTGAAATTATATTACTGGTGCATTTGGGGTGTTGCTAAATAATAACTAATAAGACTGGAAACTATTGTAGGTATAACAAAAATTGAGATCTGGAAAAACTTAGATTTGCTTAAATTACAATATTTGAAATCCTTGACGGTATTATATTATATTTACGTGTCGTACGAACGAACTGCAAAGACAGTTAAATGGTTTATAATTCCTCTGTATCATCATCAGCACCACGACGACGTCGATGTCTCCGCCGTTCCGCAGCACTAGCTTCCTTGATTTTCTGTGCTACTTTTCTGGTCAGTTCAGGATCAGCTAGTAAGTTTCCCTTTGTTACAAATGCCTTGTTGGCGCAACCCGCAGTTGTACATCTAAAATTTAAGAAATGTAGAACAATTCAGCCCTACAGTATCGCAATTCTTCTTGCTGCCTTTCCTTACCGAATTTTCCGATTGGCTTTAATCAACTCCAACATAGCAGCCTTTCCATAGATATGTCCACAAAGTCTGTTACGAACTGGGTCTGTGAGTGGTTGTTTAGTAATTGGATCCGTAGTTGGGATCATTTCCGAGGTCTCATCATCTTCATCTTCTAAATCAGCTACATCCACATTATCAACTTCTTCCTCAGATCCATCAGAACCATCATCTTCAACTGATAAACCTAGGAGTACATGGAGTAATATTGGTTCATTGTTCATTTTACAAACAAGCAATTTATGAATCAAAATAAAGTAGGCAGTAAAACTTACGCTCGGCACTTGCAGCATTCTTCCGCTTCAATTTACCAATTTCTAATTTAATTTCATTGAGTAAGCGTGTATAATTCTTATGCTTCTTTAGAGAATCTTCACGAATCTTGGAACGGTTTTCGTTAACCTTTTCGATTGCATGCTGAAAAACATGGAAATATTGAATTAGTACAAGTACAGTGTCGAAGAAAAGTAAACTGATTGCTTTGTTACTTTTCCGAAATGTTCAGTTGTGCTAATGATTTCCTGCTCAGTTGCATTATCCCCAAGCTGTGGTAATTCATCCCCCAGTTTAGCAACAATCCGTTGACCCTGAATATAACTGGTCTCAGTCTTAATATATCCCAGCATTAGCTTTTTTAAACGCTCAAGAACGTTGTTGAGTTTCTCTTCTGCAATACAAAGCCAACACAATTAGCAAAATTAATTAAAATGACCAGGTTACAGTACCGCGGGACACCAATACCTGTATAACAATGAGGAATGATATCCTTAACAAATTGTATTGTATTTTCCATAGCATTTCTGGTTGTAGAAATAAGTGGATCTGAAGAATCAATTACAAATTCTGTTGCTGCTGCTGCAGCAGAGGATAGCCCACCCCGTCCACTGGTGCTAGGAGCAGGTTCTTCCTGTTCCTCATCTGACGAATCCTCTGCTTGCTCAGCCTCTTCTTCTTCTTCCTGTGCTTCATTATCAGAGTCAACTTCCATTTCTTCAGTCTCCTCACCAGAACTTGGACTGTCTCCATCCACAGGAGTTGGAACAGCTAGTTGGTTACGGCCACCTCGAGCACCGCCGCGACTACCTCTTTGGCTACTACGACGTCGGGGCATTTTTTCGACCTCTGGTAAGTTTGATGGGTTTTTATGTCGAAGAAACTGGGTAAGCTAAAATTGACAAAACCATACCAATGTAGCAGCTCCTACCACCGCACCGCCACGCTCCTACCGCCGCAAAGCAAGCTCCTACCGCCGCAACCATATCCCCACGCTCCTACCACCGCACCGCCAAGCTCCTATCGCCGCACCGCCGCACTTGGCAAGCTCCTACCGCCGCACCTCCGCAAAGCAAGCTCCTACCGCCGCAACCATTTATCCCCACGCTCCTACCGCCGCACCTCCGCACTTTTTTTTTCATTTACATTATAACACATCAATCAATTTTTTTTAATAATCTAACACTTCCCACTTGGTTTTTAATTTGACTGATTGGAATTTCGGGCACTTTTATTTATTCTAAATAAAGTAGGTGTGCAGTAGTTATATGTAGTGGATTTTTGTAGTAATATGTACTCGAAACTATTACTCAAGTGCATTTCTGGTTTCAAAGTGCATTTTTGGATCTGGACACACCATTCAAACTTTACTTATATTTCTGGGGATAAAAAAAGCAAGAATGAACGAAAAAAACAGAAAATGCAATATGCATTTTTTTCTAACATTAAATGTCGCTAAGAGCTGAAAAATGAAAAAAAACATCGATTTGATGTGAAGAATGGACAAAAAAGAATGCTCATCCACCCTACAATTTTCTGTGAAGTGGAGATGAAAAAAAAGTGTGGAGGTACGGTGGTAGGAGCGTGGGGATATGGTTGCGGCGGTAGGAGCTTGCTTTGCGGAGGTGCGGCGGTAGGAGCGTGGCGGTGCGGTGGTAGGAGCTGCTACATACCAGACCAAATGAACCTTTAATTTTTTATAACCTAAATTCTTATAATGTAGAATTCATGTTGCTCTAACCTGTTTGGGCTTCAAAACTCAACTATACGAATAACCAACAAATTTATAAAAGTTTTAGTTATTCACTTTTTGCAATTAAACTAAAAATGCAGTCTTCTATTAATAATTTTCCTTTTCTTTTTGTTCAGAAATAATAAAAAATCCATCCCGCTCTGCGACCTTTGGATTTTCGTCAACCGGAGAGAACTTCTAAAATGCGGATTCCGGAATATTATGAACTATAAACCCTTCTGCCTGGATCTCTTTATGATGAATGAAAATTCTAGACTGGGGTTGGGGTTGGGGTAACCTTATGTCTATAAGAAATCTTGAGAAATTTAGCACAGACTTTAGATACTAAATAGGTACTTTATTAGCCGAATACTCCAATGTCCAGTCAACACGACGACGACGGGAATCCAATGGACTTCGAGAGATACAGCATTTCAGTTTAGCAATCATAATTGGATCAACCAAGAAAGAAGAATGAACTCATAAATTGATTTAGGTATGCCTGTGGCATCTCGCCAATAAAGGCACATGAGAAGTGGCTATACTAATTGCTAATCAATTTTTTATGTTTAAGCTACTTAAGTATAGAGTATTCATTCCTATTGTTTAAAAAGTCACAACTCAATACTTCAACAGAAATTCTTTTTCTAGCCTTACTTTTTCGCAAAAGATTCATTAGTCGTTTTATTACAAGTGTAACAATAATAATAATATCAATTCCAATGTAGAAGCTAGAGAAGATAAGATCTATCTAATTATAAATAAAATAGAACAATATGAATTAACAGTGAACACAGTGTTACATTACCATTAACACGTACAGTATTTAAAAATCTAGTCTAGTCGCGTCGCCGGCCACACTGTGTTTGTGTTTAGTTTGACAAAAAAATAAAAATACATTTCAAATTTGCTCAAATGACTAATTATCAATTTATAAAGTATAAACTGGTACAAGTAGTAAGCTACAACTAGCATCGGGTGAAATAGCATTGTTAGCATAAATATTATAATATAGAGATTCCTTCAAAAATAGATTCAAGAAGTTAGTTGAGTTCATTTGGAGCTTCAGTGTCATGTCTTGCTGTTGCATGTGGCTGCGGGTTACTAGCCCTTCGCTTACCACTTATCTGCAAATAAAAATAACTAACAACACAAAGAATCAAGAACAAAAATCCAAGTCCTAATACAGCATATGAAAATGTGAAGGACCAATATGCAAATGTGAAAAGTAGTTCATTGCAGTAGTGAATTTCATCTTCCTCTTCAATTCCTGTCTTGAGAAATTGAACCTTGGGAGCAAATTTGTAGACAAGGACACTGGTTGTAATGAACAGGATCAAATGAATGAGTTTAATCACAATAATAAAGCAGCAACAACAGCATCCAGCACATCCAAGAGCTGCAGCTTTTGCTGGAGAAAGTTTCGGTTGTTGGTCTCCAGCTTCAGGTTGATTTTGATTATTAGGCCCAAGTTCAATTGTTTCATCCGTTGGTTTTGGATTTGGTTCTTTTTTTCCTGTAGTTTTTGATTTAGAAGACACGAGCGTAACAGATGCAATGAGGGCACAAGCACCAATTGAAATCAAATGTGCTGCAAGTCCAGGTTGACCTGGACAATTTTCATGTTTAATATAAATTATTCCAATAACTATCCCAATAATTGGAATAATGGTCCACAACAAATAAATCCCTCCAAGTATTGCTTTAACCAAAAGGTTGTCAAATATCTTATTTAATATCCGGTGGTATTCTCGTGAAATTGCTTCTTCACGATCTTTTTCAGCTTTTTCCTCTTGGGCTTGTCTGGCAAAGAACATTTTGGATTCTTCTGCTGACATTGCAATCCCTTTACCAGATTTAAAGAGTTCACGAAGGTGTTCATAGGACCGAAGTGGTCTTTCATGATGGATTTGTTGTGGTTGGGTAGCATTAGTACTATCTCCGTCCCCAGGATTAGGCATTAATTGCTCAATTTCTCCTGGTCCATTATTCTCCTTTTCTTTGGGTTTTTCATCTAGCATTTACAGAAAAGGGTTGTAGTTTATGAACAGTCAAGAAGCTATTCAATTGAGTTGTTGTTAACCGAAATGCACGGGGTTACTTTTTACCAGTTGGGTGGATTGGGGCACTGTATATGTCATATGTACGACGTACGTGTTTCTGTTTACCCCTAGGTTCCTTCATGAAGTACCCCAAGACCAAGGCCCCATCCCAACAGGTAAAAAATAATGCTTACTAATTGTACTCCTACTCACCCATGCTTGTTCTTGATTAGCTTTTTAGGACGACTGGTCGAGTGACAAGGACAACTAGCCGTGTCCACTGAAAAATCTGAAAGAAAATAACAACTATTTATTACCATAAGTTCGAAACAAACTACATACGAATGCATAGTTTAGTTTTTAGTTATCTCAAAATTACCTTGTTTTCCTTGAATTTATAATTTAGAAATACACATTTACATCTGATTCTATTCTTCTAAAATGATTTTGTAGTGGTATAGGTTAGGTTTATTTTTGTTATTCGAAAATCCCTTCGTCTCATTCGTCTATGGTCATGGTCTCATGGTCCAGTCCTCATGATCGTTGGATCGAAATCATCCAGATCAGCCCAAGCCATAAACACCTTAAAGGAAAAAGTAAACACATTTCTACATATATGTATGTATGTATGGTTGATATTGTGCTTTCTCCAAAACCAAACAAACTTTTTAAAACAATAGGAGACTCTCCGTGTCAGTGTCAGTCTCCACTCCACTGCGTAATTCTAATTTGCCAAAAAAGTCCAAATTTTAATTTAAAAGTCGAATTTAGTTTATTTAGCTTTGCATTTGGTTTGGTATGCTTTGATATCAATCAATCAATTATGGTTATGACTAGTTTGACAACATAATAAAAAGAACCAGTGTTATTCATGTATTATGCCATTATGCATGACAATATCCATCACTATCTCCTGGAGCTGGAAGCCCCAAACATCCAAGGATCTGTTTGTAATGATTAAATCTCAATATTCTATTTTCAGCATGACTTCCACCATCACATTCTAAAGCTCCATTAATTGCTTTTAAAGTACCACCAAAAGTTCCAGAATTTGCTTTAACATTAACTTTCCAGAACCAGGCTGCTGTATCCCAACCAATTGCTGCATTATCTGCTACTTGATCTGGATTCTGAATTAGTCTGTCATCCCCGTAAAGATCTTTTGAAGCAGCAGCATAATTGCGAAGCCTTTAGATTTTTATATCTTAAATCGAAATTTTGTTTCATGTCAAATATACCATAGTAAACTTTATCAGTTCTACCACCCGCTGTCCCAACGGGGTATGCTTGGCAACATGCCTCAAGATTATTCTGACAATAAACTTCTTTGGTATATTGGAATCCAACCGTTTCCCAAGTGGCGTGAGCTAAGAATTTTGCTGCTTCTGTTTTGTCTGTAATTCCAGCTTTGGGTAGAGAAGCCACAAAACCTGCATAGTAAGAGCTGTCGGGATTTCCGCTTTTTGTCTGTGCAGCACATTGAAATTGGCTTTGTGATATCAATCCTAAAATTAAAGGTAGACTAAAGATTTGACGCAGTAATTGGGACATGTTAACGTACCCCCTGTTGGTGCAGTTGGTTGGGCTGGAATTGGAGCAGGTCCTGAGGTTGCTGGGAATGGGGCTGGTGTAGCTCCAGTCGTACATCCTGCACTAACCGGCCAATCACAATAATTTGCTTTAGCGTTCCAGTTAAGCCCAGCACCGCATGACATGGAAACGTAGTTCCCATTCACACATTGATAGTACTTGCTGCAATTTGCAGAATCTCCTTTATCCCCACCCGAACAAGATTCAACTACACTGCTGTGGAAGCAGTAACTGAATGCTGTGATTATGATTAAGAAATGCATGGCTAAGTTGGAAACTGGAAGATAATTCCATGATGCTTAAAATGCACTGCTTTTATATGCCAATAATTATCCAGATTTGCGATATGGAGTTTATTTGCTCAACTGTAAATTCTATTTTGTATGCTAAACAAACATTTAAGACTTTTGAATTATGCTTGTAAAATGGTTGTCATCAGAAGCTTGCTATTATTATATAATACCGGCATTTATTTAACCTTTGATCAAGGTTTTCTAATTGACCTAACATAACTTATAAGTCCAACAGATATGATATTTCTGACGTCTTCAAAGATTTCAGTTCTGTTCTGTTCAAAATTTGTTAGCAAAACTCGCAGGGCACAAAAATTAATAAAATATTTATATCGACCATCCAAAAAAATTTCACTCATTCATGGTATATGGTGGTACGTACGTATAGAAAACCGAAAAGAACTTGTGGTTATGATTTGATTTTAAAATCTTTCAAAAGCTATATAAATTATCATTAACACAATTTGGTAAAAACCTTGATCTCACAACCTGTGGAAATTAATTGTTTATAATAACACTACAGATTTTACCAATCATGAAATTCTTTATTAAATATTGGGAAATTAAAATGGTGTACTTACAAAATATTCTTATTTAAACTTCACAAAATATTATCGATAAAACCAACAAAGTAAAATCGATATTAACATTGACAGTTCACCTGTGGATTTATTCCACTCTGGCCGATGAAACAAATATATGATATTTTATTATAAGAAAATCGCTTGATTAAATTGTCTTTCCATTAAGACTTAAGTTTTAATGAAAATAAAGTGATTTAAAAACAATTCACTTAATGGTTTCACTTCAACCCATATTTATTATTGATCGGTAATAGTAATCTAAATTTGTGTAAACATTCGATTCATCTATACATAAATGTATTATTCTATTATTCGAAACTGAGCCGAGCATACAGATAGTCTACATTTAGAACGGAAGTATCAAATTGATTTTCTTCCGAAAATGAGAAACAAAAGTTTGTTTGAATTTAAGTTTGTAGTAGTAGCAGATGCTGCTTCAAAAGTTGAGTAAAAATGACGTTCTACCGGAACTTGTAGAAGCCTGAATAAGTAGATCATGTTAAGACGTCAATTCTGCTTGTAAATATTAAATGATACTCTCCCTAGTGTTTTGTATTGTTAAATATATCTCATTTTTAGTGAAAGTTGGCTGTCTTTCACTTGATCTAATTTCCTCTGCCTATAAACTCCTTCACCTTTCTTCATTTTCCCTACTAATTGTCTACTCCACTACAATCTACCTTTTCTCATCCATAATGGAACAAAATAAACTTTTTGTGAGAATTCTCGAAAACCTTAAGCTATATAGTAGTTGAATAAACCATTATAATTTGATGAAATCAACAGAGTGAAAGCAGTTGTTTATTGACATCCTTGTTTAGTATTAGTATCTTTAAAGCAGCAGTATAACTTCGAGTTTTGTTCTCAGATAAAAAGTATAGTAATAAAACAGTTAAAATAACTATTGTATAGTCCAATACAATACAACCAGAAAATGTTATCTCGAAAATTGAAATAGCTCGTACCACCATCAACCATAGTTTTATTTTCTCGCCTAAAAGCACAACATTATTTATACGAGGTTTTAATATTACTCAACAACACTTGCTGAATGTTAACTTCGAAAAATTATATAGAAAACTATACAAATTCATATAGCTGTTGTTACTGGGCATATATTTCTCAGGACAAAACTATTGTTCTGGATAGTGTATTTAATAATTTTCTCTAAGCTTTACATAAAGTAATTTTAATTTTTGAAAGTACTTCATTTGTTTGAAAAAGTCAAAAGTCCTACATCAATTTATGAATGAGTGGTAAACGCAAATAAAACTCGTTTTATGTAAAACAGTCAATGATTAATTGAACTACAGGATCTTTACAGTTGAACAAGAAAGCTAACGAAGCTTAAAATTCCAAAAAGTGAAGCTTGTAGGACAAGAAATTCAGTTACATACGTTTTAACTTAAAGAAAGTACTAATAGAAAGAGTTCAAAGTCATCGTTTAGGGAAAGCGCATGGTGAAACGTAATTTTTTGCTGATGTGCTTGTGCTTGGTTATTTTTCTGAAGGTAGTCTTAAGAAACACTTTTTATTCGACAATTCGACATAAAGGTTTACGTTTTCAAGATATAAACCTTAGCTTGCTAATGCTATAAAGATTTGTATTCGTTTATTACTCATTTTTCTGTTGAGCCTGAAAGAATTTAAGTTTAATAACAAGTCCTAGTTTCCTTTTGTAAAAGTACTCCATTTACACAAGAGTTTAATTGGAATCAACAGCTCCAAGCAGTGTGGTTCTGATTTAGTTTGACAGTATCGGTGGGTGTGTAACATCAAAAATCGCAAGTATTTACAATCCCAGTGGAGCTTACATTTTAATTACATTTAGCACACTAAATTCCCTTGCACCAGATATCAGAAGTGCCAAAATTCATATTCCCTGATGAATTTGAATTTTAGAAAAATAAGTGAAATTTTTAAAATAAAGTAAGATACTTTGTTTTATTACGTTATTTTTGTATCACCTTTTTCATTTTCAAACTTTACTTTCTTATCCTAAGCTTACGCAAGTAAAGTTTCGTATTTCAACAAAACAAAAACTAATGTATGTTATGAAGTTTTCCTTTTAATAAAACTAAACTAAACTACTTTAAGTTTCAACAATAAGATTCCTTCTACTTAAGTACCTAACATACCAAGGAAAAAAATTGTATTTGTATACTTATTTTCTCTTGATACAAATAGAAAGTACAAATTCTTCTTTGTGATATCATTAGATCCCAAGAATGAATTGAAATAGAAGAACCACTCTGACTCTCCAAGGAAGAATTATCTTATTCCCTATTATTATCAAAAGCGTGACTTTTTGTTTTTGATCATTCACACTAGTGTTACACACTTATGCATCGATTTAAAGTAAACTGTATTGATGTTTTTTTTTGCCTTTGAAAAAGAAAAATACATGATTGACAATAATATCGCCCTTTGTTTTCAGTCACGGAATAAAAATATTAACATACTTTTTACATTATATTTTGTTTCTCTTAAGGTCACAACACATTGCACACATTACTACATCCAACCGAGCTAACAAAAACCATTACATACTACTATAAGAAACTGAACTTTAACAAAATGGCCGCCAAAAAATTCTTGTAAACATGGAACCCAGTGACTCGATAGGGCCCGTTCACAACATAA
>JAQGCY010000355.1:0-18928 GCA_034700645.1 Xenylla mediterranea | reverse complement strand
CTAGGGTTTGACCTCAAATGAAAGTGTACCAAGTTTCAAGTGTTTAAGTTCAAGCGTTCTTGAGTTATCGTGAAGACAGACAGACAGACGGACAGACAGACATCGGACATTCGCATAATATGCTAGCCGCATATAATAAAGGTGTACTTGTAAAAAATATTTCGATTGCCTCCGTGTCCTTTGATCAAAAATCTCAAAAACACATCCTTCATGTTGAAATTTTTAAAACACTAACAACATTGTTTTTGTTACCTATCCAACTTCTACTTGTATGAAATGAACTTTCATCAAACAATCGGATTATGGAAAACTTTGTCTGTGGTTTGGTTTCACATTTATAGGGTTTATTCATTACTTGCTGGAGTTACAAAAAGACTATCTAAACATTGGTCGAGATTGTGCAGATTTAAATAAGATTTTTTGCAAAAATGCAAACACACCGTGACCGTGATCCTGATAGTGAAAACATCATGCGTCCAGGTACAAGAATCCACGATCCTGAAATGGATTACGCCGGACTAGAACGATTTACAGTGGAAGAGCTTCAAAAGCCACCGTTTAACTTAGAACTCACTGTTGCTTCATTTTCTTATATGGACGCTTATCAAAGCTTACAGGTAATATTGGTGCTTTTATATTAAAGAAATATAACTTTATGTTTATCTTATCTTTAAATACTGAATTAGATTTTAAACAATATATTGGGAGTGATAGACCCAGATCAGAGTGCAGTGGTTGAGCAAGAAGAACCTTTAGATTCTATTAACAGAATCATGGAGTGCCTAAATTTTTTAAATTATCAACCAGTCGGATTTAATGGGTAAAAACAATTAATAGTAGAAAAGTTCAGTTCCAATTTTATCTTTATCTGATTCTTTCCTTTGCGTCAGAGCATCTCTCCGCAAAGGTTTGGAGCAAGGAGATCCTGAAATTTTGGTCCCACTTATGGCTTGGTTACTTTCAAGATTACCAAACTTACAAACCAGAGCATATTTGGCAAAATTTTTGACAAGAGTTCATCTTCCTGATGAAATCAAACAAGACGAAGAAATTGACTTCATTTATAAAAAGGTATGTAAATAAATGTTCAGTTGGCAATAAATAAGCAATAACCTTTTTTCATTCTTCTTCTCTGAGTAGTATGAGAATTTAATTGAATCATTCAAAGCGATGCATAAACAAAAGGAAGACTTGATGAAGAGACCATGTTTAGCTTTTATGAAGGATGATCTGAAAGTAATGCATCATGATTATGAGTGCCTCAAAAGAAAACTTGAAGCTGCTAAATCTCAAGTAACCAATTTATATTTATGAGTAATTTATCTTAAAGTGCTAATTCTCCCCTCTTAGTCAAAAGATATCCCAGAATTTTTGGAAGCCAAAACCATAGTACGAACTTTGCGCAATGAAAAGAAAAAGTTAAGGGAGCTTCTAGAACAAGCTAACATTGAAGTAATTCAAATGCATAATTTAAAGGCGAAGAGAGATTTCCTTCAACGACAAGTTAATGAATTAGCTACGAAGAATAATAATACCACACCAGAAAGCATGATAAATTCTCTTGAATTGGAGGTTGGAATGGTTCGCCAAGCTGTTAATCAAAAGTATCCAGCAGAAATTAAAAACTTGGAACGAAAATGTATCGCCATATCAAATATTCAACAAATTGATCCAGAGTTCGTAGAACAATTGAATCCAATGGTTGAACAGATCCAAAAGGCGAATAAAGAGCTGGAAAGCCTAACTGAAAAGTCGAAGCGCTTACACTCAGTTAAATGCATGGATCCAGAAGAACTGTCTCGTATCAGAGAACAAGCAGCACTTAGTCAAGAAAAGCGTGAAAACTTATCTACCAAATTAAAACAAGTTGAATCAGATTACCAAGAAATAAAAAACACATTCATGAATGCCTTTCGTACAAAAAAGAAACTTCATGAATCAAGTTTTGCTCCAAACGAACAATCGGACTATTCTCTTCGCATCAAAATTGGGGACTTTAAGGAAAAACGAGAGCACTTGAAGTTTTTGGAGTATGAGATAAAGCGACTTAGCAAAGAAAATGAGAAGCTGAATAAACAATATGAAAAATCGAAAAAGAAGCTTGTAACGTGTAATATTTAGTTGCATATTTTATAACCTTACGATTTTTAACTCAATTTCAGGACTCGACTTTATCCAAAGTGGAATTGAAATTTGGAGTCGGAGATGAAGAGAAGTACCAGAATGAAAAGGAAGTCAAAATGCTTGGTCGCGTAGAAAAATTGCGAAATGAAGTACAAGCCAAGACAAAAGAACACACGGAAGAAAAAGCAAAATATGAGCAATTATTACTTGGAATTGATTGTCAAGTTGCGACAATGAGAATGGTAAGTAACCAGATTGATTCGTCAGCACCAATAAATAAAATTATTTTATATATTGGATTGATTAGAAAGTTGAAGGTCTTAAGCAAGAAATTTCAAAAACTGAATTGGAATATGCCAAATCAAAGTCGACAATTTCAATTCTATCCGTGGATCTACAAAAAGCAATGGAAGAAAAATTAGTTCACCATGGATGCTCATTCCGGTATGTATCCGGTTTAACAGTCGTTTTCGTGCAGGGCAACTAAAATTTACAAGATCTATTAATTTTTTTTAAAGGGAAAAGTTGTTAATGAAAGTTATACAACAGGAGCGTTTATGCAAAGAGCTCCAGCAAGCTGAAGCGGAATCAAAGGATGATGCAGCTTATAGTCGTGAACAAGCACGACTTTGGTCGGCTACATTGCAGTAAGGCTCGATAATACACAAACTTTGCATTGAGCATTTTTGCATATTAACGGTTTAATTGTTTTTAGGATGTTGATGGCTAAGGCTGAATCCCTCGGAATAACAATTTCTTCGCATATCATTAATTCAGAGAACGAAGGAAATGCAGAAAATGAAAAATTAACTAACCAATAACTAGATTAAGTGGACTATTATTCAATTGTTTGATCTCAAAAAGTGAAACTATTTCTAACTATCCACTAAAAATCATATTTTAATAAATTAAATTGAATGAATTTTGAATCATGTTTTGAGAATCTAATGTAATCTGCACATGGAAATTTATAGGCTTTTATTGACCACAGTTCAAACTAAAATAAACTTCGGATTTTGCCTATGCATATTAGTAGGGTGTAAATTTTAAAGGAAAACCAAACTTTGTTTTCAGGAAATACGGATTCCGGAAGTTCTTTGACGAAAAATAATATTAGCACATTCTCGTACAACTGGTTTTTATTTTAATGTCAGATAATCCTAAGCTTTTGCGAAGTGAAGTTATCACAATGGAGTTGGATGAGTTATTAAAATTAAGTGCATGGAACGTGATGGCTGAAGACACTAATTCAGAAGCTCAATCTGACGCATTGTCATCTCTAGATCCTACTACTCGAGAATATTTTATTGTTTGCCAAGAAGACAAGCATGAACGTTTGATTGAACTACTAGGTAATTATGAAAGATTAACCAAATGTAAATTCTAATGGTTCAATTTCAATTTTAGAAGTTGTGGAACCAAAATCACAGGTACGTTCCACAAATTCATCAATTTTCTAACTTTATATCGGTACTTTACTATATACTGAAATTACTTGCTGAAAAGGACAAGTTTGGCAAAACAGCTTTGTCATATGCTTTACTAAACGGTAATATATTTGTATCTATTTAATTCATAATTCCAACTTTACCAAATTACTCTCATTGGTTAAAAAGGATCACTCACTTGTGCAGAAATCCTAATAAAGAAAGTTCCAGAAATTGTCAATATTCCAGACATTACAGGGGAAACCATACTACACGGAGTAGCAGAAGCCAACTGTTACCAATCCGCATCACTCTTGTTGGAAAGCGATGAAATCAGATTCAGCATGAAATTTAAGTAAGTATACTTTATTAAACAATATGCTAAGATTGAATGAGTGTTCGATACAAAAACTAGGAAGCAGATACAGAAAGCTCAGCGGTGTTGGATTTTAGAATTATTGTAAGATTTTTTTCTGATACTGCTGTTTTTAATATTGTGTTCAACTATTAAATTCTTAATCTAGCATTGAACTACTTGCTACATTATGGTTTTTGATTTTATCGACACCTTACCCGTGGAAACCTCAAAGTAATTTCGAATCAGAATTTGCACTTCCAATTATTTTGCAGGATATGCCTTTTTTAAGTGAAAAAGTTTTAAAGAGATTAGACAAAGCTATCAAAAGAAGAAAGAACGATGGAAAACCTCACTCGTTCGAAATAAACTTTGAGTATGAGTAAACATGTGCTAATTTTGCTGAGCTAATTTTGTTTTAAATAAATTTCCAGCTACACCTTGTATTTGTAGGTCAATAGTTCCAAGTATAAGTACAATGAACCAGTTCCCAAGTACTCGAAAAGTTTCATCTTCCTCAAAACCTCAGAACGAGAACATTCAGTCTGTTGGGAAAGAAATGGAATTGCTCTTTGATATTTCACGGATAAGTCGAAGAGAAGCAAAGAAAAAGATCCTAACGCATCCAGTAATAACTGCATTTATGGAATTAAAATGGAGAAGAATTTGTTTATTTTTTAAAATATACACATTGATTTATGTGAGTAGTGAGGACAGGAATGCTTTTCATGATCATATCAACTGATTCATTTTTCTTGATTAGACACTAATGGCGTTTCTTTTTACATACTACGTGATCACGGTTTATGTCATTTATTGTCCGTATCATATTCGTCAAAACAATACGTCTTCAGATTTCCAAAGTTCTGAGGTGGATACAGGAAGTAAGGAAACTTCTCAGATTTTTTCTTGGTTCCGGATATACAATCATCAAAGAAAGAAAGGTATATTGGTATAAAATAGAGCATAAATTCCATAAATTGTTTGATAAATAAATTTTTTTTACAACAGCTCAAAATAAAATTTGCTACCCGGATTCTTCGAGCTGGAACATGTTCGCAACATCTATTGCATTGCTTATCCTTACACTTATTTCAGTCCTAGACGAACTGTACAAATTAGTTAAAAATATAACTTTGTACATTCGGACATATCGGAATTATTTTCAATGGTTCTCTATAATATGTATATTATCGATTGCTTGGCCAATTACACCAAAGGGTTTGAAGTTACATGATTGGCAGTACGGATTTGCTGGGGTAGAAGTTTAAGATTATTTTATTATTAACAATTATTCAGATTTGTTCTTCAAATAGTACGGCATGTTTAATTCCTGGGCAGTACTTTTGATTCAGACCGGTCGATTTCCATCATTAGGTCTATTTGTTGAAATGTTTGTCAAGGTAGAATTTTTTTTCCTGCAATCTAATCGTAAAAATCTTATTTTAAAATTTAATCTCTGTAATTATGTGCTCAGGTTTTCAAAAACTTTGGACTGTTTATAGTGGCATATTCGTTTTTATTGGTGGCATTTGCTGCAGCCTTTTGCGTTGTCTTTCCAGGAGTAAGTGTGGGTGGACATCAAAAACTTCACCTAGTGGTTCAAGTTGATACTCCTATTTCTTTATTTCAGTATCCAGCATTTTCTTCTCTTCCGAGAGCAGTTTTGAAGGTATCGTTTTAAATAGTGTGTCAATTTCTTTAAGTCGATGAAGATGACCATCAACATGAATAAAAATACAACTTGACCCAATCAGGTTCTTGCCATGATGGTTGGAGAGTTGGATTATGAGGATCTGTTTTATATGAAAAGCTCTGAAACAATTGTAAAGAATACATGGAGCGCCAGTAATGAGCTGCACCATCCAGTTACTGCTCATATTTTGTACGGGGCGTTCATTATTATTGTATCCATTGTTCTAATGAACTTGTTAAGTGCACTGGCTGTGGACTCTATACAAGTAATAATTTGATTAGAATAAAACCTTGGAAATTTTTTTTTAATTTTTCATACGAATTAGGAACTGAGAAAAGAAGCAGAGTTCAACCGCATTGTTAGACAAATTGGTGAAATATCCAATTTAGAGAACATATTCTTTTCGGATACATTAAGCTGGATTTTCAATACATGGTTAGGAAATTGTTTGAGCAGACGCTTAACCGTTTACTGTGAAAATGAAAGGTTTAATAATTGTTTGTATAATGACAATAAGGAAATTGTTAATATTATTCATTTTTAGCTACACTCGGGAATTTGCTTCAAACAATAATGATGATGCGGTTGAACTTCCAGAAGAAGTAATGGCTAAAGCTTTGGAAATTGCTAAAAACTACCGTCGTGGGTCCGGTGAATGAGGTTTAAATTCAATAATATTATTTATATAAGAAACTGAAATATATAGGCTGGAATGAGTCATAAAAAAGGTTAAAGAAATTCATGTTGGTCTTTCATGAGGATAAAGATTTAAAAGTTGTTTTGGATTTTTCTCTGTGGCTGGATCCATGTTGATAATATTAATTTAAGTATGTAAAAGAAATGCCTAAAAAATCTCTAGTCAGAAGATGGTCTTACAAAGGCGAATGAATAAAATTGATTAACTTAATAATTTATATATGGTGATGTAATTGTATTTTACTCATTACGTCTGTTCTTATGATCATGACTAAGGGTTTAGCACATTTGATTTGATTTTCATTAACGGGCATGTATACGCAAATTTTATACAGTATTATAAGAAATGAATTAATCATATATTTTCATAGTTGACCTTATGTTATTGAAGTGAAGATCGCATCGGCTACTTTATTTGTACTCCTATTTCTATTGTTATTTACTCCTAAATATATGGGATGTTTGAGTAACTCCAACTTTGGAACTATTGTTTTATTATTATTGTACAGTACATATAATCCATAATCCAGTTCCAGCTATCAAGCATGCAACATTTTACTTCATCAAGGTCAAAGTAACATTGGAATTTTGTATCATGTTCGTCATGGTGTAGTGAGCTTCATGCAAAAGCTAACCCGTTTAAATAAAATTGATTTTTTGAAATGTTGGTTTTGTAAGAACATTTTTTACTGAAAAGGAATACTTTTTTTTTATAGAACCAAACTAATAGTACTAAAGATTGATAAGAATTTATTGAACTATTAAGAATTTGTTTCTAAGTTTTTCAATCATTCAATATGAATAAAAATAAGAAAGTTCAAAGTGAGTCTCCTAGTCCGAATACTTTTATGATTCCCATTGAAATGGAAAATCAAAATAGTAAAGTTCGGAATAAACCTAACCACCACAAATGTGACGATGAATGTATACATTCCATAGCACAATTAGGTGACTGGAAAAAACTTAAAAGTTATTTAACCCGAAACTCCAGGGCTTTGGATGTTAATGAAACAGACAAATATGGGAAAACCGCATTACATTACCTCAATTATATAAGTAAGCAAAGTTTGCTTCAGTTAATTTTGATCATTTTTTTTACAAATACTTTCTAATAATACTTACATAAAAACTAGCATGCATTTGTGTCGGATGCTTAACTGAATCCGGAAAATGCTTACAAGTTTTGCTAAATGAGCCATCAATTGACATTAATATTCAAGATGAAAATGGTAATAGTCCACTACTAGTAGCCATACTAAATAAAAATTCTGAAGGAGCTCAACGCTTAATTTCTAAGGGGGCAGATGCCACAATTTGGTAACATATTCAATGTAACCCGAAATTTTCTAAGCCTTTCATGTTCTTTAAATTCATTTTTGTCAATAGTAACAATGAGGGCAAAGATGCTTTCAAATTAATGGCCCAGCACTGCCCAGAAATTATGGTAGCCCTTATGAATAAAGCAATTACAATTGAAAGTTCTTATCCAAACAGTAAAGATTGTGTTGTACGAATTGATTTAAGGTAAATCCCACAAATTAAATAGATTCGGACTCTATTAATGATAATTTTACTTTAAAGTGCTGTTGTTGGTGATTCGGATTTAAGGAATAAAAATTCCTCGGATGATTATATGAAGGAATTGTCACTGTTAACGTCAGTACTAGGAACGAAAAAAGAATCAAGGCAAGCTATCTTCACTCATCCTCTTGTGAATCTTTTTCTATATCTCAAATGGAAATGTGTTCGAAAGTACTTTGGGATGATATTTTTCTATTATGTAAGTTCAAACTGAAGAATAGTTTAATTAAAATACACCAAAGTTACAATTAATGACTATGCCTAGATGTTCTGGTTGATAGCTTACACCAGCTACGTTATCGATGTTTATTTAGTAAGTTGTCCATGTGAATATTTTACCAAACCAAATATGAAGAACTTAATGCCACCAAAACCATCAAGCCTTGAATCTAACCTAAAGGACGCTAATAGTATTAGCAGGTGTCATCTCACAACAGGAATAACTTTTGATGGACTCCTGGTTATATTGCTAACAATTTTAATGGCAGCGAACGAAGTTGTAAAAGTGATCGTTGTTCCAAAGCTCTATGTGAAAAATAAGTTAAATTTTGGAACTTGGATACTAATTTCTTTAACAATCATTACGGCTGGACCAATAATAATGGAAAATAATAGTAAATTAGAAGCGTGGCAGTACCAAGTCGCAGCGGTAAATGACATAATCAGTTAAATTAGTTTTGGGATTGTACTTATCAGATTTAATTCTTTGAATAGCTTTCTGTATTCCTGTCATGGGCTTATATTCTGGCTCAATTAGGAAGTTTTCCGGCACTTGGGAGATATGTGGAAATTTTGGGACACGTAATTAATAACATTATTCGTCAACCATTTGCGTCAATGCTCAAAAGATTGCTTCTTTTATTCCGTACAGGTACTACAGAATTTTGGATTATCAATGCTCACGTTCTCTTCTTTATTTATTGCTTTTGCTTTATCGTTTAGTGTCCTATTTCCTGGGGTAAGTTTGTCTTTTTGGTTGTCATTTGCAGTTATAATTTTGTTCAGCTATTTACTAATAAAAATCTTAAATCCACAGAGTGAACCTTTCTCTCATTTTTTTTATTCGATGTTACGCGTTTTCGTAATGATGGCAGGAGAAGTAGATTATCAAGAAATGTTTTATGATGATCAAAACGCTTCAACGACAGGGCCCGTTATAGGGCATATATTGTATGCAGTTTTCGTAATTTTGATTTGCATTGTGCTTATGAATTTACTAATTGGTCTAACAGTCAATGACATCCAGGTACTGTTGTCTGAATCAACAATTCCTATATCCATTATTTGCTAATTTTCAGAATGATGAATTACATTTTGTTTTTGACTCGTTAGTCTTTACAGAAAGAAGCGGAGCTTACTAGAGTTTTCCGGCAAATTAGCGAAATACGGAGTTTAGAATCCACATTTTTCTCAAAAAGGTTTAATGGATCAATTGGAAAAATACTTCGGAAAAGTATTTCTGTGACGAGCAATAAGAAAACGCATGACAGGTGTGAAGCTAAATCTGGTTCAGAGCCCTTATTACACAAGTATATGATGATTGGTTTTTAGTTATTTTTGTGTTTATTGTAACTAATCATGTCAATTAATTTAATCATTGCTTATTGAAATGCTTGAACTTATTATAAATGCATTATCAAATTGCTTATGTATACAAATACTTTAGTGCAAAAGTTTCCTGCATAATGAATTTTAATATTTTTTTTACACATTATATTTGCAAGGTTTTATTATATATTTTCAGCCTGGTTCTTCATATTCGTCCAAATGATCTATCAGATAAATTAATTCCAGAACCAATCAAATCAGATTTGCTTCGAATTGCGTTGGGAAATTATCACAACAAAAAGTGCAACATAAATGACAAGGAGGAGGATTAGTTTTATTATTATTATTCTATATTTTATCTAGTAATTTGTTATGCCTTTTGCTGGAGATGATTATCTATAGATCTATCTGTCTATGCACTTTACAGCTAACGTGTTCAGTTTTTGAATTGAGACAAATTATCTTAATTTACTTCATACTTTTTGAATAAAAGCTTTTGAGAAGTTTTGTAAAGAATAGTAATAATTGTGAAGGCTATTATTGTAAGATGTTTAATTCATGCTGGATCTGTTAGAGAATTTTTAACTCATTCAAGCACCACAATGTATCCGTTGTTAAACATTAACGAGAATTCTCGATTATCTTTTTACATTGTTTTTATTTATTTTTGATGAAAAGATAGGTATTTTGAAAAAACAAGTGAGTAGAGAGGTGTTATGATTAATCCAACCCAACAGTCATTTGTGCTAGACCAAAATTGTAGACTACTGAGGTAGTTCGATTTAACTGTGTTTAGTTAGACGTAGCGACGTAGGGTTGATGGAGTACGCATTTACAAAATAGAGACCACTCTTAAATAAATAAACATGCAACAGTGATAATTACTTAAAGTACGAGATAGTAAACTGCTTGATTTTTTTCGTCCACTATCATTCAATAAACGAATCTGCACGAGTTAAAGTTTAATCAATTGTGTCATCCCATACCATTATTACGAGTATTATCAAAAATTTGATTGTGGAAATATTGTTCAAGCAAAGAGCAAATACTCTTATCAAAGTTTTAGTAGCATTTATGTGCATTTGATAAATGGAAAATTACCGGTCATACAACTCTTCAGCATATTAACACCAATTTCCGTGAAAACTATCTGTAATTTTCAAATCGTCAATAAATTGCAATTGCATAGTGCATTTTACTCTTAGAGAGGTTGCGTTGAACGAATTTAGCTACCTGTGAAATTGATTACAAAAATGCAAAATGGAGGGGAAAAGGTTAGAGTAATTGAAATTCCTGAAACCAATTTGGATTCTAACAATGGAAGTCGAAGTAATTCTCAAGAAAAGGAACAAAGAAATTATAAATGTCCTAAAATTGTCATAAATTCTGCAAGAAAATTTAGAAGAAGTAGCCAATATTGGGCTAAACAAGCATCATCTGAAGAACGTTTTAACGAAGATTTTTCTGATAAAGGTAATTCAAAACACATATGTACGGAGAAATGCTCAACAACTCCGCTTCATGAAGCTGCCAAAGAAGGAAATTCAGAGCAGATTGAATTACTGTTAGAAGAAGATGGTATAGATCCAAACTCAAGGGATTGTTTAGGGAGAACAGCATTGCATTATGCAGTTAAAGCAGGTACAATTAAGTTTGAATATTTCATAAGAAATTAGTATTATCATAATTTGTTAAGTATTTTGGTTGTGTTAGATTGTAACTGTGACGCCTGCATAGCAAATGCTTCCAAATCAGTTCGACTTCTTGTAGAAAACCCAAGATCTGATATTAATATTCAAGATTACAATGGAGACACTCCGCTGCACACTGCTGCAGAAAACCAATCACAAACTTCAGCTTCTATTCTTCTTTCTAATGGGGCTGACGTTTCTATCAAGTAAGCATTTGGATTTCTATAGGCTTTTGCGTCAATGAATTATTATCTTCAACTTTTCATACCTTGAAGTTTTATCATTATTTCCGGATAATGAAAAGGATAAAAGTTGTGTCTAATAAACCTACAACCTTGAAAGTCATAACAAAAACAATATTTTATTGGCTACTTGATTTACAGATCTAAATCCGGAGCACGTGCAGTTAAATTAATGGTTGAAAAAATTCCGGATGCAATGGAGACTCTGTTAAATAGAGCTATTTCGATTGAGAAATACGATACCTCGAATCCTAAATGCGAACTCAAAGTTAATTTCGGGTGAGAAGAATTGTGTAATGCAGTCGAAATAAGTCTCCGCTGCCAGACCTCGGACCTCTTTAATTTTTTCAATAAATTACAGAGCTATTGTCGGATATGACACTAAAAATTTCACCGGAAAAAGCTACGCGTATGGGGAAAAGGTCTATCGTAAAGAAACACAGTTTTTGTCTCTTATACTGGACGCTAATAGTCAATCAAGAAAGAAAATTTTGACTCACCCATTGATAGCTCTGTTTGTTTACCTCAAGTGGAGAAGAGTAAGACCTGTATTTTGGGCGATGGTACTTTTTCATGTATGTTGACTAATTAGGCTAAAATAAAAAAGAAATGCTTCTTCTAAATAATCATTCCAATCGCATAGGCTGGATTATTACTACTTTATAGCATTTATATTCTGGATGTTTATGTAATAAGTTGCCCGTATCGTCCTAAAATTACTGAGCCTGCTGCAGTAAAAGCTGCTAAGGTATGTTGAAAGCCCAATTAAATACCAAACCAATAAGGTTTAATTTAACATTTGCTAATTATAATTATAAAAATAAGGCTGCTGGAATTACGGAAGGGTTTATGACGAAGGAAAATGAAACTTACAGGTTCGATCTCTTACATTAATAATGCCGAAGCAAAGCAACTATAAATCAGTATTCTTTTCTTAAAATTTTTAGAGCAGAATATATTAAATTCAGTTGGTTTCAGTTTTCTCCACAGTCCAATTTGAAAGAAATACAATTGGGTAAAACATTTCTGCAAAAACTGATAAATCAGTAAACTAATTTTATATGGTATCACATATAGGGATCACAGAATGTCATTTGGAAATAGGACCAACCGTCAAATCCATTCTTTTACTTTCACTGACAATTTTAATGACATTTAATGAAATATTTAAAATGCTTCCAGCCTTGAAAGTCTACTGGAGGGCTACAAACAATCAGATCCAATGGTCGTATTTTATTTTGATATACCTTACTTCATGGCCTGTCTTTATGGAAGCACCCAATATAACATTTTGGCAATACCAAGCTGCAGCGGTACGGCATATTAATATCTCGAAACAACTTTTATGAATAGGGTGAAATAATTTTTGGCCTCTTTTTACACAGTGTGGTCTCTTTATAGCTTGGTCAATGATGTTATTTCAAATAGCAAAATTCCCTAAACTTGGACTTTATGTTGAAATATTGACTCAGGTAATAGCATATAATTTACTATGAAAAAATTAACTTCCATTTAAAAATCAACTTCGAAATATAACCCTAGGTCATGAAGAATTTTGGATTTTTTATGCTCACATACGCATCTCTTATCATAGCCTTTGCGATGGCTTTCTGTGTTTTATTCCCTGGAGTAAGTCATTTTAATGGAGGAAGATGACCACATGAAATTTAATTACTTTTCTGTTGGACTTAGAATGCACCATTTTCTAGCATCCCGCTGTCCATACTTAAAGTGTTAATGATGATGGTCGGAGAAGTTAATTATGAAGATATATTTTATGGAGAGGAAGAAAGGTAACTTCAACTTTTGCTTCAAAGTATTTGTGAATTTTACTAACATTTCGAAACGTTATTCCTGTAGTACATATGATGACATGTATTACCCAATTCCAGGGCATATTCTCTACGGTACGGTACTTAGTAGAATATTCCAATAACAAGTAAAATGGTTCATCAATTTAATTTTGCTTTAGGAGCATTTTGCATTATGATCACGATTGTGCTGATGAATTTACTTGTGGGATTGACTGTCAGCGATATTCAAGGACTGGTGAAGGAGGCTGAAATTACACGACTCACAAGGCAAATCATTGAAATTTCCCAATTAGAATCCTTGGTGTTTTCTAGAAGAGTCCAGTCAATATTTCCTGGTCGGATTGGATCATTTTTACGAGAAAGTATTCTAGTAGTTCCACCAATAAAATATGCCATGGATTCAAACAAGGGGTCTGACACACCATTAGTTGATACGTGAGTTCAAAAGATTAATTTTTTGTAATATTTTTGATTTAATTTTAACAATGAAATTATAGAGGTTTCTTCACATTTCTTCCAAATGATCCAAACGATAAAACCGTTCCAGAAGATTTAAAGCTATCAATACTCAGAATAGCTGACATCCGCCATAGGCATTATCGAATGAGCCATTGTAAAAACCAATTCTCCAATACTAAAGACCCAACGACACCAGGTCCATTTAGCTCTATCGGAGATGACTATTCCTATCCACATTTCAACCCAACCCATAAAACTAGAAATAATTCAAAGTCATCTCTTACTGTTCCAACAGCTTATAGACAACGAAGTTACGTAGATCCAGGTTGTATTGGAATGAATATGGAACGAGATACAAATTTTGATAATTGGTTTGGATCAACATTTCCTACAAGAGCTCGAAGTGGCTCTGGACCACCACAATTTGATTTTTTCCTTCGAAGGCTAGAAGATAAAATTATGGACAGAATAAAAGTACAGATGGATGGACTTTATAATAGGCTTGAAGAGAAATTAGATGAACTCAAATAACAAAAGCTTATATGTTTGTTGTTTGAGAAGTTTAGGGTCCAAAGATGCAGAAGCTATTATTATATTAGAAATAAAAATGGATCTAAATTATCTAACAATTAAACAAAAAGTAGTCTAATGTTTCTTTCTTCGAGTTGTAAAGAATTCATCGATAACAGACTCGTCATAATATTTGTTGTATTTCATGTAACCTTGTCGCTGGGTTGGTTCAGGATCCAAAGGTCCTTTTATCAAACCTGAAGAAAACACAATTAATTGTTACATGTAAATCGAATCAATAACTAATTAATTAACATTTAACACACGAACCTGCATTTTTTGCCATTGTTATTATATATCCCATTCTTTTATGTTCTTTGAGACACAATCCAGTAACATCCTTAGTAAGCTGATTTCCCAATGTATCCAAAAATTGGTTGATGATTAGGACATCCTTAAATCAAAGATTGGTATATTTACATGTTACAATGCATATAACAAAAACAACAATAATTGTACCGTGTGTTTAACTGCTAAACCCTGGGCCTTTAATTGACAAAGAACACAGGATTTTTTTTCCTTAGGACTGGAAATCGCTGGGGTTAGTTCAGCATCCGCTTGTACGGGAAGAGGGGCATCTGCTTCTGCATTAGGTGACAATTGTATTACATTATTTTCACGTGGAGATTTAACATATTTTCCTGAGACTACAATTGTATTCCCATCTTTAGAAGTTTCACGTACAACTGGAAACAAACATTTATTAATCACATTAATCTAACATTACAATACAAATTATAGCTATAATTTACTTACTCTCTTTCAAAAAGTTGGAACTAGTAACTGAAAAACATCGAGAACTTCTAGTTCTACCACAAATAGACATTAGTTGCGGCAGTTGTATAAATCGCAACAATGCTCTATGGCTTGGGTTCATTATTGCAGACGTCGTGATTCTATTTCAGTGGTATCGATTAATTTAATTGTTACTTGCAACAATTTAGAATTAATTAATCAACTAAATGTGAAATTTTGATGAACGCACATGAATAAATTTCATATACCCAAAAAATACAATGTGATGATTCGAGAGTTTGCCTCTTTTATTTTCAAGCAACTTTTTTATACATTGACTATGAAAAACTTTTTGCTTCGGTATTTAATCTTTTCATTGAAAACAATTAAATGCTACCACTCTGCGCTTAAGCGATTTATAATAGTTTGATTCAATTATTACAATTTCTGACAAAACAAAATGCATGCCATAATTCATTTTATTTCAAAGATTGGCTTATTAAATCCATATTACCCAGTAGATTAGTAAGCATAATTTAAAAGAGTTACAATAATTTTAGTTAGTACATTTGACAGTATAAGTTTTGAGAATGAGATTGTACTTGTACAATAATGATCATTAATGATAAATTGTTTGGTTGTATTGTATTTCCGACCGTAGTTTTTGCTTCGTTTTTCTTTTCATTCAAATGAAGTTAAGTAATCGCTAATTACAGTTAAATCTCTTTTACGCCATTCCGAATTAATATGAATACGCTCAAGAGATTGTTGAATTGCACGCTCAACTCCAGGATAGGCATGATCTCTAAAGTATTCTACAATTTCCAAAATTTTATCCTCAGTTACAAAAAATCCCAATATAGCTCTCATAATTTGATTTGAGAGTGGTCCACCCGGATACCGAGTTCGGAATACTCCAAAATGTGTTTTAAAATATTCCCATAAGGCTTGCCGGCCCATTGGATTCTTTCCAAGTGATTTGAATGCAATTATTGTGTCTTCAAGATGAACCTGCAGTATTGAAATAGATTAACATTAGATTTGTCAGTTTATGATCCGTAAGTTTCGGAATCCGGACTGGACTTACGTCGTCTGAGAATACGAAGTCTACGGCATCCTTCAGAACTTCCTCCTCTCGGCTACAAACAATTGCACCTAAGATCATTTGCTTCTCTGCTCTGGAATCTGATTCACGGTAAACCTATTCAAGAAAAATTATATAAGAAAACATTATACCAATATAAAATGCATATATTTTGCTTACTCGAAGGAGCATTTTGTAATTTTCAATTGTTCCATGTGTAGTCATTATTGCTTTGAAGATAATTCCCCGGAATTCAGTCGGAATGGTTTCTTCTCCAGAAAAATGCATTTCAAACCTAGAAATCATTTCTTGTCTCACTTTTTCATGATCCAATGTGAACATTCGACTTAGCACAAGGACTCGTAGTCTTTTAGTTTGGTATTCTAATGAATCAAAGGAATTCATTTAATTTCTGTCCATGTAAAACAATAGCAATTAGCAAAGAATCTTACTTTCTGAATCGTGGGAACGCCAACCAACTCTGTCATAAATATTACCGTAGATTGATCTACCATAATATTTGAATTTGTCGTAGAAGTCAGTGGTACTGAGCAAATGATCCAACCCTTCAAACACATTTTCTATTTCTAGCCATACAAGGTAGTTGTCTTCATCCATATAAGCTTCTAGTAAACTCAAAACCTTGATGCAATCAAGATAATCTTTAAGAACTAATTTGAAGATTCAATTTTTTCTTAATTTACAAACCTCTGAGGTTGAAGTTAAGCCGCATTCTGCAAATGCAAACACATCGTCTAAAATTGTAATTCGGTCAATGGGTGGCATTACACGAGTTCTAATGACGTGCATAAATTGTCCCAGGATTTCAGGTGGATATTTAATTCGACAAAACCCAAAGGATCCAGGATTAAGCTAAAGATTAGCATAATAAATTTAAAATTGGTCAAATATGCTCAAACATAATACACTTACTTTAAACCATTGAGTTCGTGTGATGTTGGGAATGACAAAATGTGTTTGGCGTTGACTAAACATAATTTCCCGAATTATCTTGTTTGGATTGGATCCAATGGATACTGTAATCGGTATCATCCACAAGGATTCTTTGTTAGGTTTATTGGTGGGATTAGACGCAAACTTTTCTTGCTGAATTACAATTGTCCTTTGGTTTATTTCAAACTTTGCCGATGAAATTTTAATTAAGGGATAACCTTGTTTGGTAACCCAATTGCTATGAAACAATTCAACAATTTTTCTTAGAGCGATGATGATTAAAATTTGCATGTAGAAAGATTTACCTCATAAGATTCAGAACAGGTTTTCCACAAGTTTGTTCCAAACACAAGAAGAAAAGCTCAGGAGTTGAACTGTCATACTGGTAAGTATGAAGATAAATTTGCAAGGCTTTGCGAAAGTTTTCTTCCCCAGCATATCTTTGTAACATTCTAATCAATGCGGCGGCTTTGAAAAAAATTACTTCGTCGTAAAATTCTTTGATTTCAGCAGGTGTATTGACTGCTATTTCAACTGGATGAATATGCTTCATTCCATCCATTTTTAGTGCAAGCAAATATTTAGTTACAAAGAATTGACCCCACGCATCAAATTCAGGCTCAAGCTCAGGTAAACTCATTGTTTCCAAGTACGATGACATTCCTTTAATAAGCCAATAATGAGCCCAAGTAGTCATTGAAACCTGTTGATTAAATGAATTATGTCTTATTTACAGGTACATTGCGAATATATAGAATTAGTCTTACTGAGTTTCCGAACCACTGTTGAATGATCTGATTGGAAACAAGTGAACAGATTTCAGCTCGCCGTTCAACGGAATCATTCTTATCATCCATATATATTTCAGATTCTTTGAATGTAATCAGTCCCCAGTTTCGTACTCCACCTTTAAAATTGTTATCAAATGCCACCTGAGGGTATAATAACGAAACTTGAGAATAAATCCTAACTCCTAATATACATGTAGTACTTCCAAGTTCCTTACAATGTCTAGCTTTTTCAAAGGAAACTTAATGTCAAAATAAGTTTCAAAGAATGATACTATTCTTTCAGTCAAGTTGATAGCAAATTGGCCACGCTCAACGTTTCCTGGTACCCCATAAAGCTTGCAAGGGAATGCTTGAGGAGATGAAATAATTTGAGCAAATTCTCCAATTGCAAACGCTGCAATACTGCTATTCATCTTTGGTGTTGTTTCAAATTCAACGATATGAAGATCCGGATTCGATCGATGAGCATATTCCACTTTTGTGAGCTATACACAATAGATAAAAAAATCTTAAGGGAAGAACAATTGATTCAAAGTACTTCAGATTGTATTTACCGTATTACTAAGTACAGTTATACCTCTCGGTACAATTAAGCTTATATCAAAAATCGATTTGACTGAAGGATCTTCCCAACTACAATAAATTAATGGACAATTTATCAATGTGTTCTTGTTCAACTCAAAAATTAAGAGAAACATACCACGGAAAGCATAGGCGTGCCCAGTCTTGGCTAAAATTTGTGACCCCAATATATTTCTCTTCACCATCTTTTGCACAATATTTTGCTCGATAGAATCCAATGGATTTTTCATTTAACTTGGTATTAAAATTTATTCGTAAATTTCCAAAGCTAGGAACTAGTGGAGGTTCAAATATAATTTTCATTCTTTCTTTCTCAGCATCAAACAAATATTCTAATGGTTCTTGTCGGTTTTCTGTCACATCTTCTTCCCAGATTATTTTGCTTATATTTATATCCAAAGCATGCACAATTATGTATTTTGTTTCCCGTTTAATCTGATATCAACAATAAAATTAATGTCCCAATTTATACACATTTTTGCATAACATGCATAACAAAGTTGGAACATGCACAGTATCCTGCACCCTCATGGAATGGGCTAAAAGTGGTGTCAATCGATTCGTCTCAACTAGTAGATC
>JAQGCY010000354.1:0-18968 GCA_034700645.1 Xenylla mediterranea | reverse complement strand
TATAAAGAAAACAAAAAGAAAATAGTATGGCAAATGCACTTGTCCATTTAGTATATAAACGGCCATATTTTCCCTATTTCAATCAAAACTTATTCCATTCCGTTAAATGCAACTGGAGGAACAATACAAGAAGCTAATTGCTAATATATGTATTATGTAAACTATGGTCAGATTGCTCGAAGCTTGAATAAAAAAACTTCCAACTGGAGGAACAATACAAGAAGCTAATTGCTAATATATGTATTATGTAAACTATGGTCAGATTGCTCGAAGCTTGAATAAAAAAACTTCCAATAAATCTTCATTTTGGAAGAAAAGCTTAAACATTAAGCAGTTAAGAATTCAATAAAACAATAATAAAAAGGATAAACTCCGTAATGAATTAGATATTTTAATAGGTATTGCATTCACACTAGCTTCTCTATTGTCATTACTAGTATTGAACTGGACAATTAAATTTTTTTACAAACTACAACTAATTTCATCAAATTTTCAAAAAAAGTCTACTGTAGAGATCAAACAATAAACAATTTTTGTAAATTAACAAGAGAGATGTTAAGAAAAGATTGATAAGTCATGTATGGTAAACCATAAGTAAATCATTCTAATTGATAAGATTCAGTGCAGGGCTGCAGTGCAGTAGCAGAATGATTTAACAAAGCAAGACAAAAGCTTGAGAAAATGTCAATACAATTGAAACTATGATAAAGAAAGCCTACATATGAATCTCAATAATTTCTTTGATTGATATAAGAATAAGAAAGTTTTATGAAGTGAAGCTGAAAAAAAACGCGATAAGCGATTCAGCGATTGCGCTTGAATTGAAAAAATGCATAATTTTCTTTGTGATGCCAATTTAAAAGGACAGCGACAGCGACAGGTGCTGTTTCGAGGCCCTTAGGTTTGTGGTTACTCGAAATGGACATGACGTGGCCTCTCAATGGCCTCATTACATGTCTATGCATCTGTTCGATGGAAGGAGAGGTTTCTTTTTCTCGATGCTTTTTTGGTTATGTACGAGGATTACGTGAATAAGTGAGAGAGAACTAGCAGAGCCAGTGCCAGACAGACGGATTCACTTCACACACAGGCACACCAGACTGCTTGTCGCCATCCTTGTTTTCGCTCCAAAGAAAACACAAACAGTCAACAACAAAAACCCATATCCATAAACTTGCCAGTGCTCTGCTTATGCAAATTGCAAATGCCAAGAATCCACGTGCTTTTGGTTGGATTATTAACTGCTTAGTTATCAGTTTATCACTTTGCTTTGCTTGATCACAGGATGCTGTTTGTGTGAATTGAATGATAATTAATTAAATTAAATTAAACTGTCCATTAATCAAATCCATCGATCCTGTTTTACTTAAGAAAGAGCTATGTGAGTGGGTCATCGTAAATAAACCAGTAGATCCGTCCCAGTCAGGTAACTATCAATTACTGTTTCTTGTATCTAATATCAACGCATGAGGTAGCCTTGAGCCTCTTAACATAGCCTCAAATGTCCTCAATTGTCACTTGTCAATGTCAAGCTCCGAGGCTTTGCTGAACGCTGAAGGAGGCTACTTCATGTACCTGAATCCAACTTGGAAATCTCCTAATTAATATGCTGTTGCTTTGCTTAATTGATTCAATATTTTAGGTGTAACTGTTAGATGGGTGTCGTCGTGGTTTGGTTCTCCATCTTCCCCTTCCATTCAAGTCACAAATTACCAAAGAATCATGTATAATTCCAATGCAAAGAGCTACAGCATTAGTCCACGTCCGGCGGATGGAGGTTATGGACATTTGAATGCCTTTGCCTTCAGCAGAATTAATCCAGCAAAATATTTGAATTTACCTTGGCTAAGACGAGATTTTACACCACCCCCAACGCCAGCTCAACAAGAACAAGATGTAGAGGAAGAAGAACATGAAGTTGAAATAATTCAAGAATCAGAATCTCAACAATTAGATAAAAATTCGATAAGCATAACCATCCATCGGGAAAAAGAGGATAACAAGGAAGACTATATTCCCAATGGTAATGATCAATTGAATCCTGGAAATAAGAATTCTATACCCTCAATCCGAATCCATCGTATACAGTGTCCATTTCCAAGTTTTCATGAAGCATTTGGACAAGATGCCTTGCACAAGCCTACCAACTTTGAACCTACTGCAGGAAAGGTTACAGCGAAGTTTGTTCAAAGCTATAGCGATGAAATAAGTAATCCTATTGAAGACTTCACTAAACCAACTCAAAGACCTCGAAGGACACCTTTATCAAGCCCAGATGTTGGTTTTGTACGATACATTCCAAGTTTTCAAAAGAGAGGAACTCCGTTAGCATCACAGCAGGGTGTTGGTATCAATGAGCACGTGCCTCAAAATCATAAATCACAATTCGTTGAAAAGCCGATACCATGTTTTGGTGATAATATTGAAGTTTATGCTGGAAATGCCTCAGCACAATTCGTAGAACAGCCTTCGACAACACCAACACCGTGCTACAATGCTAATTCTGAATATTATGTTGGGAATTGCGCAGCCCAATTCGTAGAACAGCCTCCGATAACACCAGTACCGTGCTATAATGCTTATTTTGAATATCATGTTGGGAATGATGCAGGACATTTTGTAGAACATCCTCCAATAAAAGCATTGCCAAGTTTTGGTGAAACTTTTGGATATTATAAAAATGGTACTAGTAGTGGACAATTTGGAGAAAATTCATCGTCAACAACTTCACCAGCTTGTAATTGTAATAATGGATCTTTTGTTGAAAATGCTACATCACATTTTAATGAATATCAACCAGCAATTATGGCACCGTCAACAAATTATGGATTAATTGAACCTACAGCTAGGGAGCGGAATTCTACACAGTTCGTTGAGATTCCAACAGTAAAGCAAGTATCAAGTCATACGTTTGACAACCGTGACTGTCCAAACACGGTTGTGAATGCAGTATTGCAGTATCCCATGAGTTATAATGAATCTTTTGTTGGAAATGCTGCATCAGAATTGATTCAAAATCTACCTGGACCTACTTTGACGATGCCAATTCCTACAATTGACAATCTTGAAGCTATTGATGAAAGAATTACTGTAAAGCAAAATGTACAAGTAACACATTCTTGTAATGAAGAAATTTCTGAAATTCAAGGATGTAAACGTGAAGTTACGAGAAAGCGCAGGTTTGATGCTTCAAAGCAGACTCCTCCGCCTAAAAATGGCAAGCTTGTGGTTCAGCAGTCTGGCTTTATTCCAAATATTGTTGTAACGCCATCAGGGACCCTTAAGGCATATAGTTCACGAGAAAAACGTCAAACTCAACACATTCCGATTGAGAAGGTTAGTTACGAAGGTCAGTTCCGATGTCGAAGGAATTCATCAGAGATTTGTGCTCATAATTTTACGTAATCCTTTCACATCAGGAAAGTACTCGAAGTAGACTCAATGATCCAAAACAAAGGATTCCGAACCTAGTTGTCACAAGCGGTGGCTCTCTTGAAACATATTCTTCCGAAAATCTTCACCTTAGACATATTTCCGGACTATTTAGACCTTCGTTAGGATTAGGAACTGACCTTGACCACGCCAATGACTCCGACTCTGATATTGAAATCGTAGATGCTGATGACTCAAAACCTGTTTCTGTTAAATCAACAACTTCTAGTACTCAACCTACTGGTATAATACCTGATGGATTCATTCAACGAAATTCCGAGACCATTAGATCATTTTCTTCTGCAATAGAAGCTGACCCTGACCCTACTCCCTGCCAGGCACAAAGATTCGGTTCTACAAGAATTCATAAACTTATCAATTCCGAAGGACATTCGCGATTTATAATTACCAACTCAAAAATCTACAAGGTGGCTTCAAACATGAAAAGTGAAACTGTTATTTCGGTAAGTCAATATTTTGATCATGATCATTTCCATCAAGTGATATTAGCAGTCATAATGTGGTGGTGTTTCGAATTCTTTTTTTGATCTCAGGAATTCGACAATATGCAGGATCTCCAAGAAGCTCAAAGGAAAGAAACTGACAAGAAAGAAAATCGTATTCGTTATTACAAAATGAAACATTTGTTCGAAAATACTAGTCCAGACGATTGCTCGGGAATGACTTTAATTAGAATAGTAAAATCAGCGCTAGAAAATGGAAAGGTTGATCAACTTAAACAAATTTGTGATATGATGCAAATGCCGAAATCAGTTATTTCTGATGGTAAAGAGTTAAATTCTGGCTCAGAATCCAGATCCAGCGAATCTGAAACCCAGTACGATGTAAGCACTCTCTTAAACTTACTAGGATAAATTGGTATTCCATTGCTTCGCATTCGCATCATTCATTTTAATTCAATTTTAAGTATTATTATCAACAAATATTTATTCACTTGTGTTAATTAACGTAAACCATGGGACTTTCTTTGCATGCCAAAATAATTTAATTTAGAGTTGAATATACATAATATTTCCTACTGCCTCCTCATGCCCTCGTAGGAATTAGGAAACTTAAGCTAATCTAACTATGCTTTTCCTTATTTAAATTAATTTAATGGTGTTTTCTCTCGCCTTTTATGTTTATCCTATTAGTATAGTATTAGTATTTTTAGAAGACTTTTTTTTATCTTATGATACATAGTTGCTAGGATTTTAATTGATTTATAGATTAGTCAATACAAAAAAATATTAGGAGTTAGGACATAATTACAAATGAATTATTTCAGGCTTAAATAAAATATATGTTTAGCTAAAGCAGTCATTGTACATTATTCATATTGTGCAATTAGAACCATCATGTAAATTCCAGCTAGTAAAGCTATTACTTCCTTTATAGATTGTTTTAAGGTTGAATTATGAAGTAGTTCTGGAATCACCGAAACTGTGGCAATGTAAATGAATCCACCAGCAGTAAATGGAAGGATCCATGCAGTTGCTGCTTCTCCTGTAAAACGTAAAAGTTAAGGTTTTTCTTGGTTATCTTTTTCAAATTAATCATAACAATGCTTGTGCTGCTTCAATCTACGTACCTATTCCCTTAGCAAGGAGTGATACAACTGTACCAGAAAGTGCCCCAAGAGCAGTAACCAGTTGGAGCATAATTGCCTTCTTCTTACTACAACCTGATTGAATCAAAATAGCAAAATCTCCAATTTCATGTGGTACTTCATGCAGTAAAATTGTGAATGTTGTCACTAATCCCACGTTGCGTCCAGCTAAGTATGAAGCCCCAATTGCTAGACCATCAGTAAAGTTATGTGTAAAATCTGCAGCTAAGTTTAAGTATCCAGCAACTTTGATATCTTCCACAACCTCCTTTTCTAAAAATCAATAATCTGTGTGACCTCATGTTCTTCATTGGTTAGTTTTATATTTTTTATAGGTATACTCACTACTTTTTGGAGATTTTGACTTGTCTTTAGACTTTCCTCCATTTTTAACGTTCGTAGATTCATCATCAGAGGATTTAGCCTTAATTTTCTTGTTTTTTGGGACTGGTGATTCATTTTCTTCAGGTACTCCATGGGAATGATAATGTCCACCTTTGATAATCCGTATCATTTTCTCAACCATAAGGAATGTAACGATTCCAACAAGTACCCACATCCCAACACTAATATCATGAGCATGAGAATCATCCCCACCATGAGAATGTCCATGACTATGGCTGTGTCCATGATGATGATCTTCGTGTTCATGTTCTTCATGACTATGATGACCATGGCTATGTCCGTGTTCATGTTCATGATCTTGACTGTGTGCTCCATGGCTATGACCGTGCCCATGTCCAGATTCTCCTCCACCACCACCGCCGGAAGCTAATATAGCATGTGGTATTAGATGTAAAAATGCATCTCCAAGTAATCCACCAGATCCAAAACTGAGAAGAATTTTGAGTAAATGTTGTTTTTCTTTGGAATTATCCAAGGGAATTAAGAAAAGTATAAAAAATGGAGCAGCACTAATGAGTAGAGTTGAAGTTATAGCTTCAAACCATATGTTATTTGTAATATTCTCCATCTTGCCAGTCACCAATTGCCCTTCCAAGTGTGGCTGTAGAAGTCGATGAATTAGGTTTATCAATTTAAGTATGTGTCGAATTAACCAATTTGGACGGATGGATTTTTACCGATTACGGATTAGAGCCGGTACCGGTTACGGTTTTCGAAAGTACTTCCGTTCAACAGCTGTGGAGTAATGAAGTTACAATCTCAGCTCTCACAATCAGTAAATCAAAATCAAATACAAGACTATTCAATTAAATAACTTTTAATTTATGTCAAAATAAACCACAACTCAATTCAATTGTCAATTGCCACGTATAGCTATAATCAATCAAATACACAAGACCAGATCAGGATGAGCAGAAGGTTAATTTATTAGATACAAATACAAAAGCAAAACTGATTCTTTAAGCCTGAATTAGTTGATTTTTTTTTTCACGTGAAATGACAGCATTGCCTAGCGGGATTTCGAGACCATACCCACTAGCTCGTGCTTCTCTTAAAAGTCAGCTGGCGTTGTTAATGTTAATTAATTGTATCGGCAAATTAAATCTACCGATTATCAATAAAAATGAAAATTCATCTTCGTTTGCATTAATTAAAGTATACTGAATCCTCTTAAACGATGCAGCTAGAGCAAATGCCATATTAAAGTACTTGTGCAGTTGGATTGCATTAGTTTGAGTTTCACTCCGTTAAAAATCTAAAGTTTAGAACATTAAGGATAAGGAAGGAAAGAATATAGAATCAGAATGACATTGATTGATTCAATTAAAGCTATAACTAAAACTAAGTTTTTTAAGTTTGGTGCACCATTTTTTGCTCTTATACTTGGTGGATCATTAGGATTAGAACAATTTTCTAAAGTTAGGTAAGAAAAGTTTAATAAGATTGAGACAAAGATCTTAAACCAATTTAATGCGGATTCATGGACGTATTACGTGGCCTTATTTATTTTTTATATATGAACTTAATGGATTTATGGAAGGTTTTATAGTATTTCTTTCTTTTTTATTTACAGATATCAATTCAGAGAACAAAAACTCCTGACACCGGAAGAAGCTAAAACTTATGGGATCGAAATGAAAAATAGAGATGAAGTAACGATAGAAAAAGAATTTGAAAAATTAACTAAGGCCGATATTGATCATTGGGAAAATATTCGTGGTCCAAGGCCTTGGGAGGAACAAACTATGAAACAAAAGAAATAAACTAAAACCAAATGTATTCGAATCCAAGAAAAGTTTACAAAGAAGTTAAAGTAGCAGTTGTAGATATTTATATTTTGATTTATATTATTATTATGCTAGTACGTCGTAACTCGTAAAATATTGATTTCATCTTCAAAGGAAGATTTTGTCTTATCGCCAGATAATAAATTAAGACTGGAAAACAACAATATTTTCCACCTTTATTTGTGAATTTTGGATTTGGAACCATGTCGAATTTGATTTCAATAGCTCATTTTAATTTACCTTAATAATTAATTGCGCTCTTGTATTACATTTGCAAGTTTGCTTGAGAAAACAAAATTTTTATATCCGTGAGAAACCTTGTTTTTTCATTCAAGAAGAATTAAGAGTAAGACAATCAAAATCGCATTATGTATGTGAGGTCCTGGCCTGGTACTTTTGGTCAAGGTCAGTTATCTAAATCTGTTCCAGTTTATGAAAATAGTTCTTGTAGAAGAAAAAGTGTTAAAGTTAGCGTTAATCTAGATCTTCTTAATTCATAATTGTAAACATTGTTTTTGTAGAATTGCCGATTTGTTTACTCCGCTTCAGTTAGAAATTAGAATTCATAAATAAATAGATACAGTTTTATTTAGTACTTGAAACAAATAATATGGTTCTGCTAATATTATCAACATTATCATACTGCTGTTATTTAGTTGTAGATTTACTCATAAGCGTAATTTTTTATACAGTGTTGTCTGCAATATTTCTACCCTTGACAATTTACAAAACATTTGTGATTTTCTTAGCCAAAATACTTTCACCTGATTTGGTTCATTTATCAAGCTTGGATGCTCTTGTTGCACATGATTTCACTCGATTTTCCCCAAAAAATAATCTTCCCTACAAATTCAATGAAGGTAAAGAACTGATAAGATTGTTTATTACAAGTGTGTATAGAGTATTGAAATACAGGTGCTGCTTTCACCATTGTTGGCGATGTAAATGTGGAAACACTTCGGAACATCTTACAGAATTTCCTGAACAAAATAAGCCGAAATGAAATAGAATTTAAAAAATATTTAAGACTACGTAGTACATTCGTCATTTTTGGTGGATATGGATTTTTTAAACCGTTGGAAAAAATTGATTTTAAGATTAGTGTACAGGAGGAAACTTGCCCTATTCCAACACAAAAATTTAATGAGTATAAATGCTCATGGATAACACAACCCTTTGTTCAAAACTCTCCTTTATGGGAGTTTCGCATTTTGCCCAAAGACAAAGTTGATGAAACTATTTTGCTGTTTAAAGCTCACCATTCAATTTTGGATGGGAATTCAATGTTTTATTTGCTTAATGTTTTCTTTGGAGATAATTGTTCAGAACCAACTAGTCTGCACGAGGAAGCCAAAGGAGAAAGTCTGTTGGAGAAAGTGAGAAACAAATGTTTCAAGTAAGCCGTTTAAATAAGAATAATTTTACCTTTTTAACTACTTTTCCAGATTTCATGTGCACTGCGTTTCCCAAGAATTTTCACCAACTATCACATTCCACTTCTTTTTACCAGTAATACGATTCCAATATCAGCATCGCCTGTGGATGATTTTGTAATTGCTTCCACTCATATTTATTTTTCCGATCTCAAAAAAATTTACCAAAAAAAGTAGGAATAGTTTGTTAGCAATCAATATTGCATTGTTCTTAAACACTGTCCAGAAAAGATTTCCTGAATGTTGTCATAAAATGGTAGGCATTATCACACCATTACCATTCACAAATCATCCAACAAGGAAAGGTAAACTAGGAAATCATTAGTAAGTCTTGGTAGTGTACACTAGAACTGAACCACCCATAACAACCTTACAATTATTCTTAACTTTGGTCTAGCTGTCCTGTGATAATTAAAGTACGTTTGGATAAAAACAAGAGTATTTCTGAAATGGTGTCTGATGTTGATCAAGCTGTAAAAGATTGTTACGCAAAGAAAATAGACAAAATGACCAAGTGGTTTGTTCTTCCAATTCTTTCGACAATTCCGGTAAAAATCGGAGGATTCTTTGGTGAATTATCCATTCTTGTTTCTGGTCTTAAGCTCCATTTTACTACAAACATTGCATACTATTCTGCTGAATGTGCTCCCAAGAATTATGCAATAGCTGGTTGTCCTATCTTAAAAATTGAACCGATATTTGCAAGACCATCTGACAATATTGGTATGTACTCACTCAAGTAATATGTTAAGTATACCGGATTTATTTTCGCATCTTTATTCTTTATCAGTTCTTAGCGGTGCAACGGTTTCACACGGTGATCGCTGTGAGTTAACATTGTTAGCAATCCATGAGTTCGTAAAAACCAAAGAAGCAGCAGCGAGTCTGTTAACGGATGTTTATTTAAATAGTCTGAACCAGTTAAAAGTTGAACTTATAGATCAATAAACTACTGCTCAATTCAATGCAAAGTTATCATTATTTTATTCATTTTAATTTTTTTGTAAAATTCCATTCTTACTTCTTAAACTATATAAAATTTCTGTACTGCATAGTACCATATGCTTAGGTTAAGCTTTGACAAAATCCCAACAAATTGTAATAGGAAGGCTTAATTTGTTAATAATTTTGTATTTTATGGGAACTCAAAATAAAAATTTCCTCTAGTTTTTGCTAACTATTCAGAAGGTTTGTTTTACAAGGATGAAGTTTATTTTACAGATAGAATCTTCTTACTTGGAAATAAAATGCTACATAACCCAATTAGTTACAAAAAATAGCATGAACTAAGTATGGACTACAATTTTGGTTTACATTCCCACAATGATTTTTGCTTATTGAATTAATCTCGTTTGCGAGTCTGGAAACTCATGTTAGTAGAAGTCGTTATCGTTAATAGGAAATGAAATATATATGCTTAAAATTTTAGCTAATGATACTAATCTTTCATTTATTTTGTGTATTGAATTAGTAAATAAGGTTGTGTAGTTTATTTGTTTCTTACGCTACATTTAATCCCGGACACTGGATATTGTTTTAGTACAAATTAAACCATTAGTCGAACATTTAAAGCAAGCCAAGAACATTGTTTATTTTTAATTTGTTGAAAATTTTATATAAAGTCGTTGATAAGTAACTTAGTTTAATCTACCTATAATTAAGAAGTAATAAAAAACAGTTAAATAGTTATATTTACAACAATCCATTCAAAAATGGACATTGCAGTAATAGGAATGAGCTGCCGTTTTCCTGGAGCGAATGATATTGAGGAATTTTGGACAAATCTTATAAACGGGAAAAATTCTGTTTGTCTAACTCCAAAGAATAGATGGTTTATGGGTCAAAATATGACCGCAGGTAAAATTACAGCTCATTAAATCTAAATTAATGGTTATATGACAAGTAATAATATAGTTTATTTCCAGGTTTTCTTGCTTGCCCAATAGACAAATTTGATTACAGCTTTTACAACATGAATCCGAAGGAAGCGTCATATTTAGATCCTCAGCAACGGTAAGTAATCGATCTAGTAAGATGTGACTATATTTAGATGGAATAGTGTTTTATATGTGTATTTATATGAATTAAAATCATGTATCATTATTGTATCAATCCTTAGATTATTCCTCGAAGTCTCCTGGGAGTGCTTAGAAGATGCTGGCATCGTCCCGAAAAGTTTAAGTGGTACAAGAACAGGGGTTTACCTGGGCATAGGGGAAAATGAATATATACGTTATCACGTTGAAATTGATGATGAAGACACCATGTATGCCGTATTGGGAAACGCATTCAGTAGCGCAACTGGTCGACTAGCATATTTTTTAGATTTAAAAGGACCTTGCATTCCAATTGAAGCAACTTGTGCATCTTCTGCCTTGGCCATACATCAAGCTTGCAAGTCATTGGAAAGGGGAGAATGCACTATGGCCTTGGCTGGGGGAGTCAGCGTGTTGACGAAAAATAACATATACCCTTCCGTTGTAACCTCAAGTCAATGTAAATCTTTCGATCAATCTGCCAATGGATTTGTTCCAGCGGAAGGCTGCGGAATTTTACTTTTGAAGCCTCTTATCCAAGCTCAAAAAGATGGAAACAACATATTGGGAGTAATCCAGTCAAGCGTTGCAGGCCACACAGGGAGGAGTAGTAGCTTTGGAACTCCAACCGTACTAGGCGAAGAAGCGGTCATTTCTGAGGCTTATAATGGTACAACTTATACACCTGGAGACATTGAATATTTGGAAGCTCATGTAGGAGGTACAATGGGTGATGTGATTGAGGTTAAAGCCATTTGTAATGCATTTTCGAAACAACAGAGGAAAAAACCTTTGGTGATTGGATCAGTTAAGCCAAATATAGGACATACAATGGCAGCTTCAGGTGTGGCCGGAATCATAAAAATTTTACTTAGTTTCAAATACGAAACCATTCCCAAGCAAATTCTACTCAAGAAGCTTCATCCGGATATAAACTTGTCTGTTATCCCTGCCATTATTCCTTTGGAAAATATTTCATGGTCAAAACAAAAAGATAAAATACGTTTAGCTGCTCTAAATTCATTTGGTATAACCGGGACCAATGTACATATTGTTTTAGCAGAACCTCCAAATGTTTTGCAAGATTCTTCTATATTGGAGCAACCATCCGAATCGTTACAATTGCTTACCATAAGTGCAAAAAGTATCAACTCGTTGCAGTACACTTCTAAAATATATAAAGACACTTTAATGAGGCAAGTGTCCAATCTTCAAGATATTTGTTTTTCGGCAAATTGTTTGAGAACTCAATATCAATTTCGACATGCAATCGTGACCAAGTCAAAGGAAGATGCTATAAAAAAGCTGATTACTATTGAAAACACGAAACCAGTTAGAAATATCCAAATCGTATTTCTATTTCCTGGACTAGGATGCCAATATTCTGGAATGGCAAAGGCTCTTTATCAATTTCCAGCATTCCAGGAAGCTTTTAAGCAATGTGAAGAGTTGTATGAGTTTTATTTAGGAATATCTTTACGACAGGTTATATGGGAAGATGATGCAAAATTCTTACACAACTCCTTGTTTTCACAACCAGCAATATTCTGCATTGAATACTGCATCTTCAAGCTGTGGTCAGCTCTTGGCTTGGTTCCAAGTATTGTCTTAGGACACTCCGTCGGAGAATTTTGTGCTCTAGTAGCCGTTGGAATATTGACCCTTGAAAATGCGATGAAAATGGTTTGTAAGCGTAGCCTGTTGATTGACAAATATGTTGGGCCAGGTTGCATGATCGTATTAAATATCGAGGCTGCTAATGTGTACAAATTAATTCAAGATTTTAACACCAAATATCCCGATAAATGGATCGATGTCGCCTGTTACAATTCAGAAAATCAGACAGTTGTTTCAACAGAATTAACAACATCAAGTAGCTTCGTAGAATTTTGCAAGAACCAAAATCCTAAATTAAGATTAAAAATATTAGAGTCGGATAAAGCTTTGCATAGTCGTGGCTTGGATCCAATGTTAAGTGAATATCAACTTATGGTACAAGATATTTCAATTGGTTCAAACATGAATTGTGATTACATATCCAGTGTCCTCGGTTCAAAATTAAAGAACTCGAACATTTTTGATTGCAATTACTGGAAGAAACATACCAGAGATCCCGTACAGTTTTTAAAATCCATGGACTCCCTTTCCCTTGATCCAGAAGAAAAACTTTTCATTGAAATAGGCCCTCACCCAATTTTAACTTCTATTTTACGCGATAGCAAATCAAGTGTATTGCAAAACAGTGCATACTATCCTACCCTTAGAAAGGGACAGCCAGATCTTTCTACGTTTCTTACAACTGCGGCTAATCTTTACAAAAATTGTGATTTAACGCTAGACTTTTCTTCGATTTGTACTGGAAAATTAGTGGATATTCCGAAGTATCAATTTGAACGAAAGAAATGCTGGATGGTTCCAAAGAAAAAGTTTGGAACGGTGGACTCTCAAGATACAAAATATATTCATCCCTTATTAGGATATGCCGTGGAGCTGCCAGGACTAATTGAAAATGAAGAGCGATTCAATAACTCAATTAGCAGTAGAAGCACAGGTTATGTTCACGACCATGTTATTGTGGGTAATATTATTATACCAGGAGCGTGTTACCTAGAGATGCTTCTTGCTTTAGGAGTAAGAATTTCCAGCACATTAAATGACTCAATAATAGTAGAAAATCTTGAAGTTTTAAGAGCATTGCCATTAGAAGAGAAATCCAAGCAGATTCATACCAGAATTTTACATTCCAATAATTGTTCTTCAAAAGTCGTCATTTATTCCAAAAATAAAGAACAATGGGTAGAACAATGCATTGGGACAGTTAAAACTTCAAAACTCAACTCCATTCCAACAACCCTTAATATTAGTGAGTTGGAGAAACGTTGTTCGGATTTTATTCATATGGATGAAGTCTACCGAAGACTGGATGAATCTGGTATATCAATGGGTCCATTATTTCAAACTTTAGAAAGAATGGGTTTTAATTCAGACAAAAGTGAATCTTTGTGCTTTTACAAAAGCTTTCCCTGGGACTTGGAATATGTCTGTCATCCAATAGTAATTGATGCCATGGTCCAATCTTTTTGGCAATATCATTTCAGCAAACAAGAATATCCACCATTCGCTCTTCCAATTGAAATAAAAAAATTTACTTGGTTGAATGTGAGCAGAAGCGATTTGGAAATGGATGAATTTAAGTTTGTTTTTCATATTGAAAATGAGAAAACAGGAACATTGTATACAAAATCTGGTGCACCGGTAGCTATAATGGAAGGTTTATCGGTATTCGAGTCAACAAAATATAATTTCTTGAAGTCAATATCAGAACATGGTATCACCACAAAGCTACCTCAGTTTATGCAAAAAGCTTGGGTACAGTTGGATGGAGCAAACGAACTAAAGCTAGGCAAGCAATGTAATAGATTATCTGAAATTACTACAATAATGCCAGAACAAGATCCAGCTTGGCTATTATTTTGTAACAATAATTGCGAGTTTTATAAATACTTGGGAGTAGGGGTTATAAATGACGGGAATTTGCCGATCCTAATTCTTCCTGGAGAAAAATTCTCCAAACCTAAGGCCTACACTTATATGGTAGACCCTTCAAGAGAATCCGATTTTAAGCAACTTGCTCATTCTTTAATGAACTACAAGATTAAAGGAATACTTTTCCTCTGGACCATTGATGTTAAGGCAAAGCAGCTTGAAAACATTATACTTGGATTTCTGAATACTCTTAAAATCAATATTCGAAGCAATTGGAATGCTAAAGTTGTATTAATTACACACTCTGCACATGAAGCAAATATTTTTCAAACCCCATTCTATGGAATAATTGAAACTTATTTTAATGAATACAAAGACCATGAAGGATTTTCAATTGACATAAATAAAATTGATCCGGAATATGATGAGGAGGAATATTCCAAAAGAATACTTAATCTTCTCAAGAGACCTCATTCCTTAGAAAAAATAATACAACTTAAGAATAGCTCAGATTTGGTTCTTCGGCTTCACAACTTTGATCCAACGCTACCTTCCCATGAAATCGAAATTCCGGATTTCAAGAATTATTGTTTAAGCAATGTTGGAAAACTCAGTTTCTCAAGCCTTTCTTATCCAAAGGATCATACTGACAGTTTAGTTGAAGTCGAAGTAAAGGCTGTTGGACTAAACTTCCGGGATATTTTACTTCACTTATCACTCCTTGAAACCAATTCGCCAGATTCTCTCGGATTAGAATTTTCTGGAATTATTCGAAAGGCTAAGGATTCTGAATTTAAAGAAGGAGATAGGGTGGTCGGATTTACATGTTCGGGGGCATTTAAAAGTCATATTCAAGTAAAAAATCCCAACATTATCTTCAAAATCCCAGATCATGTACCATTCGGAGCAGGAGCTACATTGCCTGTAGCTTTTGGAACTTGTTATCTGGCTTTGATCAAAGTAGGGAAAGTAAAAGCCGGTGAAAGCATTTTAATACACACGGGAAGTGGTGGTGTAGGGCTTGCTGGTATTCAATTGGCACAGCATCTTGGTCTAAAGATTTATACCACTGCTGGAACAACAAAGAAACGAAATTATCTTAAGGAAGTCCTTGGATTGAAATATGTATACAATTCACGTACGACGGATTATAGGGACGCTATTTATAAAGACACAAATGGAGAAGGAGTAGATCTTATAATTAACACTCTTACTGGTCCTGGCTTTAAAGAGTGTTCAATTGATGTCCTAAAAAAGCATGGACGTTTTGTTGAGTTAAGCAAATTGAACATTTGGTCTTCATCTGAGGTTAATCAGTTACGACCAGACGTTGAGTATACAATTATGGATGCTTTCGTCATGATTCAGAATAACCACCCATTTATAATTGAAGCAATGAAGAAACTCTCTCAACTATTTTTAACAAATCAATTGAAAACACTTCCATACTCTGGTTTCTCACTATTGAGACTCAAATCTGCATTTAAATATTTTCAAGATCATAATCATATTGGGAAAGTTGTGGTAGAAATGCCTTCGATCTCTGAGGGAAAATTAATAGAAGAACCAATATATTATGCAGAATCGACGTATCTAATTACAGGAGGCGGAAGCGGAATTGGGTTATATTTGGGAAAGCATTTACTTCAACACAGTTATGCTAAAGTTATATTAGTTGGAAGAAGTACACTTAAACCGGAAGTAATCAAAGAACTTGAAAAATATGGTAGCAGAGTAAATTATGTTCAGGCGGATGTTGGAGACTATGAAAAATGTAAATCCCTAATAGAGCCGATAAAATCAATATTGAAAGGCATTTTCCACTGTGCTTGTGTGTATTCCAATGCTATAATTGTTGGACAAAATCAAGAAACATTATCAAAATCATTTCACGCAAAAGTCCATGGTACTTGGAATTTACATCAGTTAACAAAGGACATTCCGTTAAACCATTTTATAGTTTTCTCTTCTATATCCGCCGTTATTGGATCAACTGGGATGTCCAACTATTCAGCAGCAAATCGTTTCTTGGATGCTTTAATAAATTATAGAGTGAATGAATTGGGACTACCAGGATTATCAATTAATTGGGGAGCATGGGGCGAAATAGGAGCTGCAGCAGAAGCAGCTATGACTGGTCTATTCAAATACTTTCCATACTTTTCCCCAGAGGCTGGTATTCAAGCAATGGAACGATGCATGAGGCTTGGCTTACATAATATTGTAGTTGCTGATCTTGACAAAGAAATTACAGAAGCCTACCCAAGGCTCCAACCATTGTTTTCTGAGATAAACATTGCAAAATCTGAAGGCGTAGCTTTTAAAATGAGCCCACTAAGTTCCAATGTAATCAAGGATTCATTCGATAAAAGTTTCGATGGTTTGGGTAAGGCAGTACTGGAATCTGAACCTGAGACAAGACAAAGTAAAATTGAGGATTTGGTTGAGGCGATATTCAGAAATTATGCAGGTTTATCTACCAGTGATACTGTGAATAGAAATAAACCACTTACAGATATGGGAATGGACTCACTAATTGGAATAGAAATGAGATTGCAAATATCAAACCAACTGAACATACAAATACCAACAAATGCGGTCCAGGAGCATAATTCTGTCAAATTATTTTCACAATATTTGAATTCCATTTTAATTGCACAGTTTTCTAGTAACGAAAAATTTTCCTTAGAATCAACTACAGTTCAGGCAAAACAAGAAAAACAAAATAAGACAACTGGAAAATCAAAATTTAAGAAATACATGCAGGGAAAACTGGAAAAACTCAAGTAAATTCTATACAGACTGCAGGCCAGAATCCATTAAAACCGCTATTTAGTTTTAGGCAAACTAAGCTACTCTTTTGTACAAAATATTTCTTACAACTTATCAATGTTCTAGTAATTTAATATTATTCGTAATACCAGCCTTTTGAAGTTTTTCTAATTGCTCTTTAGGATAATAGTCTTCATAGTTATATTCTCTAAACTTTACATCAAAAGTTATAGTCCCATAGTCCTTTGCTTTTTGAATAGCTTGTAATAAATTAAATTGTTGATTCCGACAAACTCCTGTTTTATCCCAATGTAAAACTTCTCCATTAAATGGTGAAATAAATTGTTTCAGCAAATCCACATTTCTATAGTCTAATACAAGATATTCATCTCTACAAATTGGGCATGGATTTCCAGTGGATAACTGTCCTTGACGCTAAAGGAGAAAGAAGGAAGTATTAAATGCTGCTATCAAAGTTCAATATTGCATAGCTAATTTATATCCAGTCAGTTAAATGCTTACAATGCATGTTTTTCTAGTTTTCTTTGGTGCAAACTGTCCTTTGAAATTTCTTCTGTAAAGTACCCAGACCGGTGTATCTCCATAAGTTTGTTTATACGCTGAAACATAAATACGGCAGTTAGATTACTGAAACTGAAATTAGCCTCTTGATGAAGCTAATCATTTGATTATGGAGATATTTTTCTTACCATCACTTTTCATATATTCCAAGCTAGTTTCCAATGGGATTACTTTAGTTCTATCTTTTTCAGGATCCCGTTTCTCTCCTCCAGCACCATCACCCCCACCCTCAACTTCAGCATTTTCAATGTCTACCTCCTCAGCTTCCACAATTTTACTGTAACATCTTACACTAGAACATGAGTTGACCGGAAGTGGAACTGATGCTGAAGTTGTGATGGTCAAACCATAAGCATGAAGATTGACAATGAGGTTTTGTATTAATGGAGCTTGTCGATGGATAAATTTAGTTTGGTCTCTGAGTATGAGCCTAGTGGCGATTCGAGCTGCGTTATTGACTAGAGTCATGTTATTCAGGAAATTGATACAGAACAGTAACAGTGGACTACAATATGTGCACTTTGACGTAAACTTTAACCGAGTAATTTTTGCTTTATCTGATTGATTTTGTTACACCTACACGTGCTAATAAAACCTATGTTTTGATATTTGCTCTTTGACAGATATGAGTTTCCCGGTATTTGGGATGTATTGGTTAAGGATTATCATATGAATGAGGACGGAGACAGAGAAGAGTAATTTCAGCACAGCCACACAAAAAGAGGTAAATGTATTTTTGCATTCGTCCGGGCACTTTTACTCTTTGTGAACAGTCTTCAGGATCTATTTGTCGGGATATAATTTATGACTATTCATTCCTTCACTCAAGTGTCAAGTACCTAGAAATATAAGTTTGGCGTTGGACTTGACCTCTTAATATTTTTTTACAACTCGCCAACAGCTAAGACATAATGTGTTTTTATCTGTCCCTCACCTAAGGGCTGAGGCATTAAGTCAATTAATTAAATTATTTGGTTTAATTTATGCTCGTTAATATTACAGGGCCGATTATGATAGATTTACAAATTACGACTATTATTAAGTAACTAGAGGCTCCTTTCCTGGTCCCCTTAATTACTCTAACCTTGTTACACTAAATCGACTAGTTTGCTATTTATTGGAGCAACTATGAGTAGAGTTGTCCACCCTAATTGACAATTAGAATCTACGATTTTTTAGTTGTAGTTGTGGATTATGATTGACATGCGCACATATGTATGTGCAGCAAGTAACCGTACAGGTACAGCGATAGTATCTACAACATTGGGCACAAATTTTATATATAAAAGATGATGGGTAGGATAAAAATCATTTCCTTCCTAGTATTGCATTATAATTATAGCATTAACGTAACCATACAAAATACGAAAACCCAAAAAAACGATTCATCCCCTAAAAGCTATTTCAATTCCACGTAGGCATAATA
>JAQGCY010000353.1:0-18980 GCA_034700645.1 Xenylla mediterranea | reverse complement strand
CGAACCCACCAAAATTCGTTCGAACTCGAACGTTCGATCGAACGTTCGCGTTCGAAGTTCGAATAGTTACATGTGTGCTTATTGATCTTACCTTATTTTTTAAAATGATATCTTACACAACGCTCGAATTACTTCGTTACTACGTATCATTTTGGTACAGCTTAAATGTGATCCCTTATAACTTTTCTGTACCTCATGGTAGAAATGACATACCGAAAGTAACCATTTGCAACAGCAAAGCATATTTGATTATTTCTGGTTCGTCAATTTGTTCATTGATGATCTTACTTTTCAACGCTTTGTACGATATTGGAATTAATGAAAAGCTAATCATGAAGTCAAGAATTTTACTCCTTGGAATACTCCAGTATTATATACCATTGGTTGGAGTTCATTTTCTTGCTATTTTCCGTAATCCTCAATTGGTTTCTTTAATCAATTCTTTTCTAATTTGGGATAATAAATTATGTAAGCATACGTCGTATTATGGACAGCTTTTCGTGGTCCACCCGGTATTTAATAACTTAGCTTAAGCTTGCTATTAGTAAATTTCAATATTTTTACAGGCTTAGTATATAAAATTCCAATGCGTGAAACTAGAGATGGAGTAGAACTTTTATTAAAATTTACCTTTTTGATGGACTTAGTTATTAGTATTGGCACTTTTTATATGCTACTCATAGGATTATATTTTAGAAAGGAATTTGGAATGGAGGATATTGTGTTCTCTGGTAACATTTTTGTGGACTGGGGAATTGTGATAATTATTTCATTATCTACTTGTGCCTCTGTTCAATTTTCAATAATAATGATTCTTATAGCATTGTTATATGTTAATAGCAGCAATATGTGGATGGTTCATGTTAAACGGTAATTTCTGTAGTCACTTAAAAGTAACCAAGAAATTCACTTATCCCAAATTTTATCATATTTTCCAGGTTTCAAAAGAATGCAGAATTATATTGTCGGGCATATTATCTCATTAATGAAGAAGTCAATAATATATTTAAACCAATTTGTAGCATTGCTTATTGTTCTGGATCAATCCTTATCATTTTTACAGTTTATAATTTAGTAAAATTTCCATTCAAGTACCAAATAAGTAGAATACTATTTGTTGCTTTTGGACTATTTGTAATTGCAATTATTGATATATTTATATCAAAAGCTGTGAAGTTTTACACGGGCTCAAAAGAAATCATTTCAAGTCAAACAAAATTACAAGGACTTCTTAGGAATGGTTATTCGAAGTTTTGGAATTCTGTTCAACCTATCGTAATAAAATGGGTAGCTTTGGATGTGTGGAATCTCATGATTTCTTATTAACGATGTATAATGATGTAATACTTGCAAACATAGTCAACCTTTTAGTTATCGAATAATCAATTAATTGTTGGTAAACTTATTTTTAACTTTCCTTTAAGTTAAATTTCTATGTAAAATTCTTAGTATAAAAATTATTTTTTCATCTGTATGCACTAGATTCTGGTTAAGAAATTATATTTCTACACTTAAGCATCGTAATATTAAATTTAGAACTATATTGTATTTATATGTAACTGTAAACTTTTTTTAACTTAAAAGTTTACTCTAGCCTGTAATTAGGTTGTTATAAATTTTCGGGTCAATAAATTTATTATTCAAAAAATTAATAGCATTTTTAGGTAAATGAAAACGAGAATTATTGCTTTTGGAAGATATCAATCAATCTTATCTAGAGTATTTTTCGAAAGCCTTTGAATCGTCGGGTACCCACTTGGTAAAAGTTTGAAAACCCTCCATGAATAAATTAAATTAAATCCAGAAAGTAATATAATTCTTCGTTATTATTAGCCCAAAGACGTAAGAGACTTCCAAAGGTGAAAGCACTTTAGTGTAGTCATAAAATATTTAGTAATATTTACTTTGACTCTTAGCTTTTGTAATCAGATAACTTAAATCCACTTGCTCATAATAGTTATAAACTTTACAGTTTAAAAGTTCTTTCTAAATCTAATTTCACAACTTCGACATCCAAGTTCTAGGTTCGGAACAGTTTAAACATTCAAATTTCAATTTGTTAGACGAAAAATCTTATATTGTATAAAGTTTTTCCACGCTTTTTTCTAAATGATATCTTACACAACACTCCGATTACTCCGTTACTATGTATCATTTTGGTACAAATTAAATATACTCCCTTATAAATTTTCTGTACCACGTTATCAAAATGACATACCAAAAGCAACCATTTGCTACAACAAAGCATACCTTATTATATCTATTTCGTCATTTTGTTCTTTGTTGATTTTTATTTCAAATACTTTGTACAAAATTGTAATAAACGAAGAGCTAACCATGAGGTCACGTATTTTACTCCTTGGAATCATGCAGTATTACATACCATTGGTTGGAGTTCATTTTCTTGCTATTTTCCGCAATTCCGAATTTGTTTCTCTGGTTAATTCTTTTTTAATTTGGGATAATAAGTTATGTAAGTATTAATTGTATTATACACTTCTGGTGGTCCATGAAAAGCAGTCCAGCAAATTGAATCAACCGTTTGTTACAAGTTGACTAGACAAAGTTCAGAAAAAAAAAGATTTCCTGATTCTATGTGCAATTTTATAAGCGTAAACTAGTGACTCTTTTTCTTGGTCCACCAGGTATTTAAGGCTACTTCATTATTTTTAACTTTTAGGTTTAGCATATAAAATCCCAATACGTGAAACCAAGGATGGAGTAGAACTTTTAATAAAATTTACATTTTTGATGGATTTGTTTATAAGTATTGGCACGTTTTATATGCTACTCATGGGATTATATTTTAGAAAGGAATTTGGGATGGAAATTTTGTTCTTTGATAACCATTTTATGAACACGGGAATTGTGATAATTATTTCCTTATCTACTTGTGCCTCTCTTAAGTTTACAATAATGGTTTTGATTATAGCATTGTTATATGTTAATAGCACCAATATGTGGATGGTTCATGTTAAACGGTAACCAATTCAAAGTACCTAGCCGAAGAAATTCAATTATGTTAAAGTTCGTTTAATTATTAATAATTTTGTTCGCATTTTCTAGGTTTCAAAAAAATGTAGAAGTGTACTGTCGGGCATATTATCTCTTCAATGAAGAAGCCAATAATATATTTAAACCAATTTGTAGCATTGCTTATTGTTCTGGTTCAATCCTTGTCATTTTTACAGTTTATAATTTAGTAAAATTTCCTTTCAAGTATCAAATTAGTAGAATAATATTTGTGGCTATTGGACTATTTGTAATTGTACTTATTGACATATTCATATGAAAATGTGTAAAGTTTCACATTGGCTCCAAAGATATAATTTCAAGTCAAACGAAATTACAAGGACTTTTAAAAAACAACGGTTATTCAAAGTTTTGGAAATCTGTTCAACCCATCGTAATCAAAGTTGGTAGCTTTGGATGTGTTGAATCTCATGATTTCTTATTAACATTGTACAATGATGTAATACTCACAGGTTTAGTTAACCTTTTAGTTATCGCATAATTACGCAGCTATTTTGGATTTTTAATTCTAAACAAAATGTATGAAATAGATCTTGTATAAAATTAATTTATAATTCTAAACAACTTTATGCTATTTGATATTACCCCAAAAATCAAAATCTGAATTTTATTGTAATTAGTAATTTATAATATCAAAATGAATAAATCAAGATCTAAAAAAAAAATTAGGAACATTTATGCCAGAAATCAAAAAATTATGAGAATTCCTCACACACCTATAAATATGTACAAGCTTTTGATAAATTAGAAATTTCATTTGCATAGTTTAACTCTAAACGTAGGTAAAGTTTAAAGAGAAGTTGAAGACGTGAATGTTCAAAATAGGTACACACACTAAAAATTAATTTTATAGTAAATTTTCAAAATCCAAATTACTTTCCAATAAATGTCGTAAATTCGTAAAAAATCTTACAATGTAGAAATTTCTTTCTCTTTCTCTATGAATTTAATAATTATCAGTCATTTCCATATCCATTTCCATTTTTACACTGCATTTTACGGTACATTTTCTCTAAAATTTAATGACTCATTGTAACTTGTTCAAATAGGGCATGCTTTTTAGCAAATTCAATTCGTTTTTGTTTTTTCTCTGCTTCAGCTCGACGTTTTTCTTCTTGTTCACGCTTAACTTCCAATTCAAATTTATTTTGTGACTTGAGTTGTTCAATCTATAGCGAAAGAAAAGAAATCAAAAGAAGGATATTAACATTAGTAATTAAAAAATAATCCATATTTGTGCATGCATTAATCCAGATTTCTTTTAATTGTTTGATTTGATGAGCTTATTAACCTAGTTCACATTGTACGTTAAGTGTAACTGTTGACTGTAAAGTAAAAGTGTAATTACTTTAGTCGGCATTCTTCAGTTTACTTCAATCGACAATGAAAAATTTAATCGTACTTTCCCTTCACTTGCGAACTTACGTTACATTGGAATATTGCATTACAAAAAAGTTCACACAGATTTGCCAAATTATGAGATTTTATGTCTTATCTGTGTGTGTGTGACATTTCGTTTCACTTTCTACTACAACTACTTACTAGTGTCATTTAATATTAATTCTGCATTTTATGAATATGCATGCATATAAAATTATATGTATGTACCTTGGCTTCAAAAAAATTCTTTGCCCCATCAACTCCAACTTCTTGAATATCAACTTCTGTTAATTTAGCAAGAGCACATAAACCAGATTCTGAGTCCAATTCCCCAGCTTTGGCCTTGTGATAAATTAGTAAGAACTGGAAATCAGAAAATTGATAATATGATAAGTGATGAATCACATGCACGTGTTGTGTACGTATAAGCAAACAAACCAAAATCTAAACTAACAGCAACAGCGATTTGTAATGATCGTTTATTTACCTCATTGAAACTAATTTTAGAATCTCCATCCGTATCAACTTCTTGAATCATTTTCTTAAGACTAAGATGTGTCTGTGGTGCACCAAGGGATTCCATCATTCGTTTCATATCTTCTAAATCCAAAAATCCATTACGATTCTGATCAAATCTACAAAAATATATACAGTGCAAAAATTGGTAGAAATAGATCATGTATGTATGCATATTAAATTATACCTAATTATGCAAATACTACTTAATTTTCCTCACTGTTTAAACAAACCTAATGCCTAAATTAAATTGCATATCGCTCGCTATCACACAAGCATCAAATTGCATCGCATGCAAAGTTTACTTAAAAAATTTCTAGCCAAGCTGTAGCTATAGCTCCGATGTCCTGTGGCTTAGCTTTCAACACCGGAAATGGCAAGTTTTTGTGATATTTTTAAATGAAATTTTTTTTAGCTATGGTATATTGAACTTTTCTGTGAATGACGACAATGATTTACTCAGCTAAAGTTGTTGAAGTTAAACATCCAAACGAAAACAAAGCAAAAAAAATCCATATCTATGTGCACGACTTGTAACTTCCGTTGTTGCACTAATGCTAATAGTGGAGTTTTAAATTTTAATTCCTCCAGATAAAGCTTGGTTAGCTAGATGCATGCTACAGTCAGCTATTCGATTTTGATTTGATGTTGATTATGATGATTTAAGCTTTACTTACCGATTAAACAATTCCCGATACTCTTTGATTTCCTTCCTTGATAACATTTTAGTTAAATCAATAAGCTCGTTATTTTGTGTAATTTCAATTGAGCACTCAGCTTCGGATTGTTCTGCTCTTTGTTGTCGTTTTTCTAAAATTTCACTTAGGTCTGAGCCTAATTTTGTTCCTGATTTGGTTTTACATTGATCCATATTAATTACAGCAATTGTTTGTTTGTACGTGAGAAAGATGCAAGTTTTCTTCAACCCAATTCCAATTTACAATGCAATTTTCCCTATAATATAAGCAAGCATAACAAAAAAACCTATCCATACATGTTAAAGGGCCCGACCCAACGTAAAATTACAATTCTTAAAAATTTTAGAAATTTTGAAAAATGTGCAAAGGGTACACTAAAAATTAACATGTAAAATCCCATAAGGAAAACTTACCTTTTTTACTCGTTCAAAAAAATTTTTAGGGGCAGGTGTCAGGGTAGCTACCCTTACCCCTGAACCAATTTTGCCCATTTACGAACTTGACCTTGGTATTGACCCCAAATGCATGCATACCAAATTTCAAGTCAATCGGTCCACGCGTTCGAAAGTTATCGTGTTTATATATACATACATACATACACGGCCGTGATCATCACAATAGCCCATGACCCGTTGTCAAGCCAACATGGGTCGGGCTAAAAATCATTAACACATTATAAAATGAAAACGAAAATGAAAAACTTGTTAGATGATTGTTGAAGATAATACAAGTTTATAACAATAAAGAAGATATAATATGTAGAAAACTACGCTACGCATAAATGAAAGCTCAATTTTAATGTTAAAGATAGCGTAGGTATCGTATGATTCGTCCCAATAAACAAAGTTCATTATGCGTATTATTATTATTAAAAGTTCAATGTAATTCAATTGAATTAATATACGAAAATTATATTAATTACTATACTACAAATAGAAATAACAATTACAATATGCATTTATTTCAACTAACTTTGAAATAATTTTTTTTTGGCTTACCTAATAACTGAAGCTTATCAAACAATGAAACAAAACTCAATAATGCAATGCTGATTTGATCTGAAGAAGACGCTTAATAGCTTGATGCTTTACTTGTTTTAAAAACTCACACAATTCACAGTACTACAATAACAAACAAAATGTTATCGTTGGTTTACTTGAATCTGAAAAATCCCAAGCCAAACCAAAATATGTATCGATAACTTCAAACTTGACTTCCTTCGCTTTATATTTTACAAATATTATGAGGAAAATCAGAGGAAATTGTATTGGCAGGCCAGGGGTTATTATTATGTCTATGGATGAAATGAATATGGTAAATCTGAATGCTTAAACTAAATGAAGTAAAAAGAACCCAAGCTGAGTTGTGAGTTTAGTATGTTTAAAGTTTTTAAAACTTTCAATTTTTTTATGGGGTCTTATTCTTGGGTAAGGCGTAAGTAACAAGTAAGTAAGGATTCAAACGATTCAATTCAAGTCAAGTACTTAATCATCACTCACAAAGTCACAACTTCACATATAAAACAGTTAATGGTCTTTTTGGGGTCGGTCCTCGCCATATTCTTCGTCATCGTTCACATTAAACTATGAATATGAATATGAATAATTAGAATAAAATAACACTACAGTGTAACTGAGGGAATGCTAAGCAGCTATGCTAGGTTGTTTTGCCTGCTCAATCATTGTAATTATGCTATGCTTAACGATGACCGTATTAAAGTAAAACTACGAAAAGAAACTGTATTGTAACTCCCATCGTCCCATCACATCCCATGAATATGAATATGAATTATATGAATCCCTTTTTGATAAATAATGAAACTGATAATTGATAAGCTCAATCCCAGTAAGGCAAATAAATAATAACGGCATCGTATGACTATGACATCGACATGAACTCATCGACATCGACTGCTCGACTCAATCGAGCTCCACATGCAAGCAATAGCGATAGCAATTGGCAATGGTTAATGAATGAATGGTAGCGATTTGTATTGTATTTTTGTAAACAAACTGTCAACTGTTTGGATGATTTCTTTGGTAGCTTGTTTATTTTACTTTATTAGTCATCGTCATAATCATCATGAATGCTTTTCTATTGTAATTGTAATTCTGTAATGGATATGGATGTGTCATCAAAATCATACGTCAAATGCAATGCAAATTTTGTTTTTAATCACTGCACTACTTGGAATCCAATTTGTAGGACATTAACTTAGAGTATGGTATGGTATATGTAGTGTAGGAGCAATCAAATCAATCTTGTACTTATGTCCATATTTGTAAACAGCTCAATAATTGTTAATCTTTGTGCTTAAAATTAAAGAAACATTAACATGATTTTAGTTAATTTTGTTACTGATAAAACAGCAAGACTACAAGTATACTTATTATTATCATCATAAATTCATCAGATTTTGAGATTTCTTTATGATTATGATTTATGAATATGATGCTCCATACTGTGATGTGATGATGATGATGCGATACACCCACGCCACTGCTTCAAACGCATTATAAATTACAATTTACAAGTAAAACTGTAAATGCAAAACTGTGCAAATGAATCATATTTGACCATAACCTACCCAAATAAACATTTCCAATAATTTCACAAAGCAAGAAGCGTTTAAGCATTAATTAATGTCAGACAAAAGAAATCAATCCATCAAATCCATCCCTGCAAAAGGTTTTTAAGGTAAACTTCCGGGTCATAATAGTCTTGCTGTTTCTCTTGAACGTGAACTTTTAAGAAATACGATTAGCTTTTACCGTCTTGGAAAAAATCGTTAAAATAATATGTACTGGTTGTGGTACTCGAGTAATTTTGTTTAAGCTTTACTGTCGCCTATTTACCTCAGTTCAATATGATTATCTTTATTGTAGCGTCGGACAACGGATTAAGTATTATTAACCTTGGTTGGAGCCATAGTTTAATTTAATTTCACAAGTACTTGTGATGTCGATGTTACAGTGACTTGACTTAGCCTTTTAGTCACAAATAAAACATTGTCATTAAAACTTGTACACATATATAATAGAAAGCTTAAGCTTGTCGACTACAATGGCTCCACTCCAATGTGGAAAGGCAATGGAAGAATCGGATTCGGATCTAAATTCTAATCCATCAGATTTAACTTAAATTTATCCTGTGTTCTGTCTGACATTAGACTTTTAAACAATTGTATTTGTAAATTGTAATTTTAAACAATGAAGGAAATGTTGTTCTTGTAACATAAATCTATAGCCAGCAGTACTTTTGACACGAACGCATGTGGAAACTTATGCCTTGTGCGTATAACTATTAAATTATACGCTTTATTTTAATGCTAATGTAAGTACAGAAATAATTGAAGGATCGTTATCGTAAATTCCTTTCTTGTTTGACTTATTATGAGTATACTTGTTGTGCCTAGTTTGACTTTAACATGTCCAAGAAAATATCTATCTACAAATTGTAGATGTAATTTTCCAAATTGAAGCTAAATTTAGCTGAGAAATTGTATAAATGAAACAGGCCTTCAATTTGTATATAAATTTTTCCAGGCCAAGTTACTTTGTTGAATCGCTAGCAATTCAAAACAACGAAACGAAAGCTTGTAGCCTTCCAGCTCCAAATTATTACCTATTTGGCGTCTGCAATGATATCATCATTTACTTGGTCAGCAATCGACAAAATCATTAAACTTGGAGCTAAACTTTATATATTACCATTTGATTGGGATTTCGATAGAAAAATTCTTTCCAAACATACTAAAGGCATTGGAATCTCAAACTCAAAGCTAAAGCTTAAATTATTAAAATGTCGTGTTTTAACCCTTTTAATATTTTTCCAAGCCTTATACAGATTAGTTCGGATTCATAATTCAACTCAGCTTAACAATTTAAATAGTCAATTTTTCATACAAACATTTTTCCTATCAGCTTCAATATTGAATTGTTTATTTAATTTAAGCATATTATTAGTTGATGATGCTTATTGTATAACTTCAACATTGTTTTATCGCTTGGAGCAACAGTTAACAGGTATTTGTTTGAAAAAATACTTAACAAATCGAGTAAAAATATTGACGTTTTCGTTCATAGAAAATTATCCAAACTTTCACCCACTTTCCAAAACCGACGTTCCAGGAAAATGTGTCAAATTTTTCACTTACTTTGCAATTATTCAAGGATTTTCACAAATTGGATTATATTTTAAAACGCCAAATCTTCCAATTTATTTTTACTCTGCATTGTCAAGTTATTTTTCGAGCTTTCCTCACATTTTCATATTAATATTTTTTGCTATTCCGGAAGTACTTGGTGTAATTTATTTTTGGGTTCATGCAGCAATTTACTGTATACCAGGAATTTTTCAAATGTTTATGATGAGTTTTTGGATGAAGAAAATAAGGTATGACAGCAAAACAATAACAAATTTAAAGTATACAAGGTGGTTCATGATAAACGGTCCAGTAAATTTAATCAACCTTTTGTTACGAGTTTACTAGTTTTATTTTCCTTTGCGTTTTCACTTATAATTGCATTTTGTAATTCAAGTCAAATTTTAGAAAAGCTATCCATTTGTCCACTGGACCGCTTTTCGTGGTACACCCTGTACATTTTATTTAAATATTGTTTATACAGTTCGCAGGTAAAAGACTTTACATCATACACAAACTTTCACCAATTTTATCGATGTTGTCAAATAACTGTATCATTATTCAATCAAAATTTTCAAATTGTATTAATTTCACAATATATTTTTACAACAGTCTTAGCTACTGTAAGTTTATATGGATCAATACGATTATTTGGTAAAATGGATTTAGTTCCTTATTCTTTACTTCCACTTACTGTAATTGGTTGTGGTTCAATTGGTCCATTTATTTATCCATGGGGAAATATTATTCATAATGATATCAAAGTTTCTAAACAATTTTTAACTAATTATCAGCTCCATATTGTTCAAAATCATAAAATCAAGCAGAAGCATAGATTGCAATTCAAAGCTATAAAACGAGAAGTAGATTCATTGAAAGAATTAAAACTTGATTTTGGTCCATTTTATAAATTTAGTCGTACAACTTTGTTAAGTTTCTTTACAACTATTTTAAATACGACAATGGATCTCTTGATAACGTTTTAGAATTAGATCAATTAATTTTCAGAAAAAGAAATCCTGAATAAAAATGAGCAGTAAAATTCATCTACCGGCTGAAGTAAAAACTGCATGCAACAAAACATCTTGAAGATAATAAGTAGAAAACTTAAGACGTTGAGTTAAAATTCTTCATAACCAGAGGCCACTTCATGCATTAAAAAGAAACTTAAACCGAAAATCTTTACTACAACTACAATTTGTAAAAACTTTGTCTCTCAGCCAAGCTCTGCACAAATTCAATGCAAACTTTGTAATAAATTGAAAGTTTATCATCATAAATGAACAAAAAATGATAAAAGCCATGCTTTTGGCCGTTTGTTTATTTTTTTAGTAATTAACCTCTAATAATTATATTCGTTCAATTTAATCCAAACTAGGATCGACGATCCAAAAATCCAGAATCATCGAAAATTGCATGAAATGCAAGTCACGAATTAGTATCATCACTTAAAAGTTTAAAACATATGTAACATATTTTTTGCAGAAAATACATAAAACACACACAGCCAAAATTTGATACAGATTCATCTGTCTGAAGCATTGAATTTGCATATCGTTCGTATCACGGTTCACGGAATGATTTCCTGCTCCATAGATCGCTTCTATGATTATTATCGCTTTGTGTTTACTTTACTCAAAAATCTACCTAAATCTTCACAGTCATAGTAAGTAATCCAATGTTTCTACAACTCTCTTGAACATCTTACTCGTGTACACGAGCCGACGATTATCCCAAAACCAATCTTTGTCATAAATCAGCTTATTTGAATGAAATGAAAATGAATGTTGTTAAATTTAGATTCTAAGCCAGCCAAAAAATTTTCAACGCCACCAAGACCAAAAACTAAACCAAAGACTATTTTTATAACTGACATGACATACAGATAGTTTGGTTAGGCGCTATTGCTTTCTAGAGGACTTCACATTCTCTTTAACACATAGAAGCACACCACCGCTTAATAAATCTATGTGTATTTCTCATTAATGCCATCGCCAAATACTAATAGTTGTACTGGTGGATTTATCTAGTAAAAACTAAGCTAAACTGCGACTCCAAGTTCAACCTAATGTAATGTAATGTATGTAAATTGTACAGGGACACACAAAATAAATTAAAATAGGTCACAAATGCTATGCGGACGTAAGTGCAGAAACGAAAATTCAAAGACAGTTAGTACTGAAAATAATTGACATATTTGTTTGCTTTCTGAGCTTTTTTTAGTCAGGATGTTTTGGGCAATTACTTGGGTTTAATTGGAACATTTTACTTGTATCTTTGTATTTTCATCTTTGGATATTCCTTTTGTCGCATCGGTTAACAATTTGACTTGACATATTTTTTAAAAAAGGAATAAAAAATAAAGAAAAATGATATAGTGTATCAGCATTATGCATTTTTGATCTTTAACGTGTGTGTCAAATATCAACATCAAGGAGTACTTAACAAAAAATCGTCCCAAATAGAAATAGTCTCGTGTCTGGCCTGAGTAGTTCATGTTCATTAGGAAACCAATTTTCACGTCATTCTGATCCAACCTAAAAAAAAAGAAGCAGTGGCAGAGCTTGGAAAACAAGACATAGACAAGGGCTAATAATGCCGAAAAATGTTGAATGATGAAGATGATATCCTGACTTGATCTTTAATTTCCCAAGGGTTCAAGTTCAGTAGTTGTAGAATGGAATGCTAAGGCTAATGCTAATGCATACTAATAAGGATAAGGGATAAGGAAGCCCTTTAAAAATTTTTTTGGTCGCGTTGATGATTGAGTAGAACCAGAAGAATGAAGAAATCGTTCATAAACGGCAATAAGCAAGGCATGCAAGCAAGCAAGCATAACCCACTGTTTGTGGTAGTGGTATTATTATTACGATGATGATTATTATTTGGTGGGTCTGTCTGTCTGTCTGCCACTGCTTGTCCCGTCCATGAGTCCATCCTCGTAAGTAAGTACGTGGTGGTTGTTGATGCTGATGCCGTTGCCGGTTGGATTGGTGTTGGGTTCATAATACCTCCAGTATCAAGTTTCTTAAGATTTTCCCCATTCGATCCCTGAAAGTACTCATCTTCTAGAATAGAAACTAATCTTTCATCCGTATGTGAAGGAATGCGTGGGAAAGTAGTTCCAAAAGAACTTCTCACGATCATGAAAAGGATTTTTTTTCTAAAAGGCTGGTTTGAAAGCAGGCCTTAACACAAGTCACCACCTGCTACACACTTGCCTAACAACTTTTTTTATAGTATTTTTATTTTATTTATCCAGTTAAAATATGTATGTATTTACCTAACCAATTCCACTCGATTCCAATAAAAGTCTTACCTTGCCTTCCCTTTTTTAATTTCCGTAAATTCTAAATTGTAATCGTATTTTTCCGTATAATCTGTATTCTGTAATCGGGATCCTAATTGTTATTACAAACATGATATATAACATAGTACAAAGAATTTTTTTCCATTTGAATCTTGAATTGATTGTTGATTGAGATGTTAGCATTGGCTTTCTAAAAGGATCAAAATCACTTTGAATTCTTGAAATGCGTCATTTTTTTCAAAGGGAACAATTACAATAAGTGTGCATGGGTACTTATAACACTTTTAAGTCCCTGCGTAGGTACTTGGAATAATTGATTTTTAAAAGCTTGGAAATTTTATACTGTAGCTCTGCTAATGACGTCCTAGAAAAAAGTAACAAAACCTAAATTAATTGTTCGTTACATTGCTTAAATTGCATCTTACGTTACACTTAGATCCACTTAATTTTGAAGAACCCAAAAATCCAAGCCCAGTAATTGGTTGGCTGTTTTACAAACATCCTTTTCATTTAATCATGCTAAAAAATACTTCCTTAGCTCCAATTATGTAGTTCCTTACGATGAGTGAAAGAAAACAATAATGGTTAACTTAACGCTAAAGGTAGGTAATAATAATAATAACAATGACGTGCTAGGCTATTGCTATTGCCGTTGATATTATAATTGTGGTTATTACTTTTACATAAAACTATCGTTATCTTCATTCTTCATTCATAATCATAATCATAGCGTATTTTTGTATTTATTATTACATATATTAAGAAGATGAAGAATTCCAATTTACAATAGCAATCCTGCTTGTGAATAATAAGCATAACACGATACGGTAGTTTTTTTTTGTATTTGCTATTTATTATTGTTATTACATCTTTAAGAAAAAAATGAAAATGATGTGCAAAAAATTTGGTGATAATAATGGCGATGGTTACGTATTCTATTCTCATTTGTCTTGTCAAGTCACAGTCGTTGTCACCAATTGTATATGTGCTCATAAAAATCCATTTATGTTATGTATGAATTTGGAATTGAAATGACATTTTAGGTGTGTTTTTTTAATGTCCTACCTTCTTAAAAATCTTGTAAAGTACAGAATGCTTTGCCTTTATTGAAATGCAATTGTACATAATCATTATCGCAAATTCGCAATTCGTAAAAGATATAATGAAATTTTTCATAAAGGGGTGGATTATTGTGGATGGATGATTGAAAAAGCTTTTCCGCCTTTCAGTTTAGCAATGCTTAGCACATCACATTGAAATTGAATAACTACTTAAAACTTCAAAGTAAAGTATTGAAAAAACTATTACAATTTACACTACTACACCATAACTATAAGAAAAGCCACATTAAAAGAAATTATGTGGTTTTCTTTTCTTGTTAGGTTTAAGTATTAAGTTTCTTTAACAAGGAGATTTTTTTGCCACAAACACAAAAAAGATGTTAATTCATGGTAATAATAATAAAGGTAAAAAATAAAACGTTAATGAGATTCTTGTTTGTGAAATGTGAGAATCCGAAAAGTACTGTTATTTATTTCAATTATATTATGGATTGTAGTCTAGTACTTCCATTTTGTTTACACTTTACACTACACTTGACTTTACGGATACAAAAGAGATTCTTATTATGCATGTTTATGATGATTTGATGACTCAAAACCACGTACAAAAAAGATAAATATTGTTATGTAGACTTTTAGGCGAAAATCTTTCCTGTATTGTATTGGGAAAATCAAGCCAATTGAAATTGCAAATTTTTGCTTATTTATTCCGATTAAAAAATTAAAATAAACGTTTTGCTTAAAAATATTGTTGGTTTTCCAATATTTAAGGAAATTCACATTTTTAGTACTTCACACATAGTTTTTAATCAATATTGATGTTGTTTGTCGATTTTAATAATTTTGTTTTTCTAGAACAAAAATCAATTAATATTTGCTATGAGGCAGGTGTATGCATTGTATTTTGAGGTAAATATTTCGAAGTACCTGTCAATTTTAGAATATCCAAGGCTTTAGACGCTATCAACTTTGACCTATATAAAACTTGGCTTGGCTTGGCATGATAGAAAACTTTCTCTCTTCGTAGAAGGTTTGTCGTCTGCATTACACAGCCCCAGCCAAATTAATATACCGGCAGTGACAGAAGGCCACGGCCACACACATATGATTTAAAGTATCAATTTATTTATGTCACCATTATCAACATCAAGACCAACGTGAAGTAATTTCCGGAAGTCTTTTTAAAATAAGTTTTTTTTTCTGATTATGCGACATGACATGACAAAGAGTAAATGTAAACCAACTACAAAGTTCCCCTATAAAAATAAATTCCAGAGTAAAGTAAATCCTTCGAATTAATCTGTAAATTCTCATATTATTGACAATTGAGATGAGGAAATGGACGGACATTTGAGCATTTGAGCACAGCACAGTTGAGTAAATAGTAGGAATCTTAATGATCCAATCCATAGTATAGTGTCCACAGTCTACAAACACTTGCTTTTGCTTCTTGTTTGTGGACAAAAGCAAACTAGGAACTAATGTTTAGCTAATGTGAGATTCTATTTCAGGAATTTCAATTTCAATTTTGTATTACGTTTATGGTTGATGGTGGATCATTTCTTGTTTGTCTTTGTACAAAAATATCTGAAAAAATACCCCCACAGGAATTACAAAGTAATTTGACACTTTATCTTTAGAAAAAAAATGAGGAGTTGAAGATCATATTTTGTATTTATGAGTCTGTAAACTGTACAGTGACAATATGCTTAACTTGATTCTTTCTTCGTCTTAAATACCTCAAATTATTCATCTTGTGTGTGCAGCAGTCTGTTTAATGATGATGATGATCATTAAAATTTTAAAACATGATGATGTTGAATTGTACAAATAAACATTTACAAGGAACTGGCAAAACTTGACTGTTTTTTTTAAGTAACACATTTTGTCACATTCCACATATTCATGTGATATAAAAATCTTGACAATAAGTTAACTTGACAAGATCTTTTTAAGTATTTTATTATTATTATATTGACATGTGTTCGTCATATGTAAATTTATTCGCATTAACAAGTATTTAGCTTGCTTTAGAAAATGAAACAAAGAAAGAATTATGAAGATATTTTGCACATTTAAGTACATTAAATGTGCAACATTTATTTATATTTTGGTTTACAATTACAATTTACAACAATTTTTACAATTCCTTTCCCACGGCCGGAAAAATCGTATAAATTGTCATTAAATTGTCATGTGATGACAATTTTTGATCATAAAAAAAAAATTAAAATATGAGTTGAGACATGACGCTGGCTGGTATTAGATATATTTTTAGCACATGTTGTACTTGTACTGTGCTCTAGTCTGCAAGTTATGCAAATTGCGTTTGCGATTCCCTGGTTTGAAATTTTAATAGCAACTTTTTTTTTGTTTACGTAAGACACTTTCCCACAATTTAAAACTATCAATAAAATTCTAAATGCTCATTGTTGATAGACGAACTTACACAAAGTACAAACTTACAAGGAATTTTTGTCGCCTTCCCACAAGCACAAAGCAAGCTTCTTCAATTATCAATTCATCAATTCATCATTGAAAATTGAAAAGGAAATCAAATGATGGTTATACAATTTCATTTCATTTGTTTATAAACAATGGATTGCAGATTACATTTTTACGATTTGATTTTCTTTTTACAACTACAACTAAGACTACTGACTATATTATACAAGATAATCCTTATTGAGTCATCATTCAATAAAACTAAAATAAATAATCGTCCTCGTCATCATAAAATTTTGACGATTTATTTGACGAGTTGAATTACTTTTAAATAAATTTTTACTGCCTGTGGGATCTTTGTAATTACTTGGGTCACACGGAGTTAGTAAGTGTCGTGTCGTTTCTTGACATTTGGCAATGTTTATGTTTATGTTTATAAATTATGAGGTGATTTTGATAAGAGCAATAGCAATAGCAATGCAATGTAAAATTAAGAAAACAAAGCATTATCTGTATGAAAATGAAGGAAGATGATTTTTTTTATAGATTGACAAATCGTAAACTCGTAAACTCGTAATCGGCATTTTGGTTTCTATCTACTGTCACTGTGTACTTGCTTTGACTTTTGATTTGTAATTGTAATTTTTGAAAGAGTTCATAAATCATAATCATAAGAATGAAGTATTTGTGTGCGTGAGTTCTGTCATACTGAGGTGATGTAAATAAATAAAAACAATTTGTGCAGTGGCAAGTCCTCCTTGTTCTATGTAATTGAATTCAAAGATTCATGCAATAAATCTGCAATTGCGATGTAATTATGCCAGATTAATAAAGGTCGATTGGTTCAAGTGTCTACGTTCAACAATGCACATGAAGAAAATCAATAAATTTTCTTTAAATAGTAGTTTGTAAATAGCAAAAGCAAACCTTAAGTACGCTAAAGTTATATTGAATCCATTTCCAACATTTCTACTGACTTCTTCACCCTAAAATCATAAATTATGCACAACAATTTACAACTTAAGCCCATTTTTTTGTGGATGGATGATACCTAATAATGATGCTAATTTAAAGATTTACAGTCAGTCAGTCAATCATTGAACTGTTAGCTAAATTTATGGCATAGCAAAGCATAGGAATTTCCAATTGGTTCAATCTTCTGTCTTCCTCATGCAAATTGCTATTTAGTATGTCAAAATGTACCTAATGGCCAAAGTTTAGCTTAAAACTCTAGATTGTCGAGTATTAAAAAATTCTTTAGCTCCAATTTAATTTTTTAGAGCACATTTTGAACTTTTGGAATTCATTCAAAAAGTTATGAAAAATACGTATAAATTTTCAGAATCGGTGGATGAAATAAAAATCGTCCAACCACAAAACAAACTTAAAAGTTTCTCTCAACCTCCCACATACTTACGTTACAGTATAAACAGTTTCAGTTCTAACAAGTGTCACTGTCAATTCCAATTCAATTCAATAACCCATAATTCCATATTTTCATAAGCTACCTATTTTTAGTTTAAGGTCCTTTGTTATGCAGATAAATCGACTATATATATAACGTACATCTGTGAATTCGAATTCAAAATTAATATTTTTATTTAAACACCTGACTAAATACAATGATTACAATTGATTTAAAAATGGGAGGATTGTAATTGTCAATTGTGATTGTGGTTAAGATCTAACTAGATTTGCTTTATTTCTTTGTATATTTCAATCATTTTTGTGATTGATTTGCTTTTGTAGAAGAATGAATGAATGGAAGGAATTCTAAAAATAATTTTACGTTTACTATTACTTATATAAGCCAAAACCACTAAACCAGTGCAGTTAGAATTGGATTTATATTTATAGAATTATTTAAAAAGAAAATCCCCAAATAAAATAGGTTGCTTTTGCTTATAGCATAGAATAGCACACGACACACAAATCAAATCAAACAATACAATAGGTAGAAGAATGACCGCTAATTTTCCAGAATTTTAGTTTGACGTACATACATGTTTCGTTTCCATTTACTGACAAAAATTTAACGCCACAAAAGCAAAAAAGGACATCAAAGTTTTACTTTGCGGTTTATGCCATAAAGCCATGTTGACAGATAAAAATAATAATAAGAAGAAGAAGACCCTGCTTGACTGGTCGTGGTCCGGATTTATTTAAGATGGACATCAACATCACAATTCAAAGGACAGAAGACCTCCTGTTGAAGTTGTAGAAGCAAAAAGCTGAAAAACTGAAGATGTTGATTTGATGAACAGAATATTGTTACGTGGATTCCTCATCATATTCAGTGCTATATTGATTACTATTGAATACCTAGTATGCTATGCTTATGTTATGTTATTACTTAGATAAGAGAGTCAATATTTTACTTATCTATTTTGCAT
>JAQGCY010000352.1:0-18994 GCA_034700645.1 Xenylla mediterranea | reverse complement strand
AAGTTAAAATTAATTGTATATGCATATCATTTTTTCTTTGTCTCCAAACGTTTAGTTAAGATATTAGATTCATTTTACTGTTTCCATAAATTCTCAAGCATAAAATGACGACAAGGACAAGATTGATTTATTCTCTTGGAGTTGACAGCTACTCTGAGACAAAAGATTTTGTACTACTTAAATTTCGAAATATATGTAACGTGCTGTGTAATGTTTTACTCGATTTTAATAATTCACTCGCTTCTAATCAATTAATGATGTAAATATTTATCCAGCAAATGTAATGATCAATCACCTTGTATTAATTGCATAATCAACCCTAAAACTTAACTGGTAGACTACTGGAGTTTTCTTTCATTCTTTGGAAGCATTTCAACAAAATGGCACATAGACATATCAGATTTTCGGATTTAATTAATACCATTATGGGACAATTCCCAATAAACAAGTTATCCACAAATCAAAAAGAATTTGAGTTGAAACCAAGTTACAAAAGTATATTTGGCATTTGGAGCTTGATTCTAATGGGCCTACAAATACTTTGTGCCCAAACAATCATATTGTCAACCGAAACAGTGAACAAAGTAACAATTGAATCCTACAAAATGTCCCTTCTTGAAGTACGAGTAATACACTTCCTTACACTACTTAATCTAACAAAATTGTATTTTATCTATCTTGCAAATATTGCCTATGGGATTAGTCTCATAAACTTCAGAAAACTTGTATGGGAATTTGATCAAAAATTTGATATAAATCCAATTATTCCATACAGTAAACTAAAGTTTTTGTTTGTATTAATTCTAAATTTAATCTGGTGGCTCCAAGCAGTAATTACGCTTTTTAATAATTCATTTATGATGAATTACATGGTTAATTGTGAAGAATGCATTCATGTGTTATCACGAGATTCTTGGATCCTAAAAAATGTTTGGGATAAAAACGCCAAAGTAGAATTACTGAGATTCACTTTTCTAATACAATTTATTACTTGCGAATTCTCATCTGCATTTGCAGTAGAGAGAATGATAATTGGAATAAATTTAATTTCTGATAGAATTTCCATCATTCGAAATCAATTGAATACAAGATTCGTAAATATAAGAGCAATAGCGGAAGAAACTAAACACTTGTTGGATATATTTGCATCATTTCAATCTTGTTCCAGTTTAATAATTATGTTGATGACGAGTTTTGAAACGATTTCAATCATTTTACTCTTTTATGTTGTGCATAATATTGGGAATTGGTCGGGTACAGATTTACTTGTTTTCATCAAGTCTCTAATGTTGTATTTGGTATTTGCTTTTGGTAAAGTAATCATACTAACTTCTTGGGGTGAAAGTTTGTACCAAGAGGTAAAGTCTATTCTGTACTTAGGCATAACATTTGTTAAAGTCTGATTAAAAATATGAGTTATTTTAGGGTTGCAACCTTAAAACTTCTATTCTACAATATGAGCCAGAGTGGAAGGATGAGTTAAAGGATTTTATTCAATTAAAAACCATAGGAAACTCAATTCAGTTTGAATTATCTGGTTTTAATTACTTCAAATTAAGAAGATCCACATTTACGACGGTAAAAATAGCATTTTGAATACATCCCATTGAAAAAGTTTGTGAATTTGAATTAATTTTCAGATTCTTGGAACAGTTGTCACATACAACGTTGTTCTTCTCCAGTTGCAAAATGAAACATTAAAGTAACCCGTCCGTCTAGACAAACAAACCGAAAATTGCATTTTTGAATCATGCATCAAATTAATAAAAATTAAGTACACTTTGTTAGTTCTGCCCGACGCTTTAATTTCTATTTATATAATTTAATTTTCCTTCATTCTGAGTTTCAAATGCATCAAGAAAGATACCGCACATGTAAATTTCCAATTATGCCGTTAGATTAACTAAGACTATAAATCCCGTCACAATTTTCTTTGTCTCAAATAACCACAATCATTTTTAATTTTAACTTGAAAAATGCAGTCAGTCTGCATAAGGAAAATATAACAAATTAATTTGTACAATAAAATAATGCTCTCAATGTTTATTTCCATTCATTCCACTAGCAGACTTTAGATAATTAAAATCCTACAAGGAAACAAGTAAACAAACAAACACAACCATGTTTCGAAACAATAGTCTCATTTCATTACAAAAAGTATTTCTTTTGTTTACATTATTAATTGTTTTTGCAACGGAAAGTTGGGCTCGGAATAATTTAGACAGAAGAGAAACTTCTGGAATTGGAGTAAGAATGAGTCAATAAATGTAGCTTCATTTTAATTCCTTTTTAAAATTGATTATTGATAGACCCAACAATGCAATTGTTCCAAAGCAAGAAAGGATGCACTGATTTGTGGAACAAATGGAATAACTTATACTTCAACCTGTGCTTTTGAGTGTGGAAAGCAAAAATATCCAGGTATAAAATAAAGTAAACCACCTTATATTATAAGCAAATCATATTTTTTTTTACATTCAGATTTACAAAAGTTGAAGAATGGGATTTGTGGACGTGTTCCAATGCTAAAAAATGGCAAGCTTTCATTTCCAGGACAGTAAACGTTCCTTTTCCATTTCACGAAGTGGTTATATTGAGTTAATAAATGTACATTTTAATCATAAACGTTCGTTCATTGCACTTCTAATTGACATTGTTAATGAAATAATTTAATTCATATAATGTTAATAGAATTGGATTTTTCACACTTTTGCTTATCTGACACACCCAATCAATAATCCAATGTTATCAATTTTGTCAAATGGGAAAAGTTTTGACAATTTGCACAATGTACGTACAATAATAAACCACTTTTAACAAATTCCAACTTAAGCAAATCTAATCTTAAGTGTATTTCATTGGAGTTGAAACTCTAATTTGAAGATGACAATTATTTTTAGATTCATAGTTTTTTAATACAATTAAAAATTAATTAGTTTCATTCCTATTCGAGAAGCAGTTGTTTTAGTACATTAGGCTTTGCAGTTTTGTACTATACACAAAAAATGAAAACATTAAATTTAACGCTGCTTGCATTTTTGGGTACTTTTGCTTATGCCTTAGCACGAGTAAAAGTGTTGGATCCAAGTGTTACTGTGGAATGGACCGTGACCGAGGATCTTTCGTCCTTGACATTTAAAGCAACATTTGAAACATTAGGCTGGGTAGCATTAGGTTTTAGCAGTCATGGAGGTATGGCAAAATCTGACCTTGTTATTGGAGGAGTAAACGAAGATGGAACTACTTACTTCGATGTAAATTGAACCTTTTACAAGGAAATATTAGTTGTATGATTAAACAATGATTCTCACTATAGGATTACCATGGACCTGATGTAGGAAATGGGCGACCTATTCAAGATGAGACGAATAATTATAAATTGATTTCAGCAACAGAGAATGGAACTCATACTGTTCTTAAATTTTCACGAGATGCGATAACGTGTGATGATCAAGATATGGATATAACCGTAAGAAAATAAAACATAATCTACTTGTAAAACATTAACTATTAAATTATTAGCTTTTTTGAATAAATATTAAAGGAAGCAAATCTTCGATTAATATGGGCTTATGGACCAACTGATGAATTGTCTAAACATGAAGAAACCAACAGAGGTGGTGTATCAGAATATTTACTAGATCCCGAACTACCGCTCCCGGATTTATCTCAGTAAGGCAGAGCACCTAAGTCACACAAATTCCAGATTACTACAATCTAAACTCCTCCATTTATTTTCTTATAGCTTGAAAATAGAAGAAATCTCCAAAAAAATCCAAATGCCAAAACAAAAAACAACATATTGGTAACTTTATCTTTTCATTACAACTTAAAATTGGATCTAATCTAATGAATTTTCCATATTTATTAGGTGTAGCATACATAAACTTCCAAATTTCACTAATACCCGACAAATGATTGCGGTAAGTATTTTATTTTATAACATCATATATCAAAATTAAGGCCAGGAAAGAGATGTTGATACGTTTTTAATTTAGTACGAGCCTGTTTTTAAGACCGAAGAATCCAAACTTTATACCCATCATATGAATATTCTTAAATGCATGTTAACTGGGGATTTAGCTGATCAAGCCTATGCGGAACTATTGGATTCTCCTGGAACAGAATGTTATCAAGAGTCACTTGTTACGGAAACATGTTTGTTCTTAGAATATGGATGGGCCCTTGGAGGAGAAGTAAGTTTGTTAATTCAAATTAACCCAACCCAACGCTAATTTTTTAAATTTGTACTAAAATATAAAAGTTGGCTGTAAATCCGGACAAGGTTGGATTTCCATTCGAAAGTAATCAATACTATAAGCTTGAAGTTCATTTAAATAATCCAAGCGGAGTTGAAGGGGTAGAAGTTGATGTTGGATTCAATATTTATTACACAGAAGAACCCCAGTAAGTTCCACCTACCGCAATTAAAACTTAAAACTACTACATGTATTATCGTGGAAATAATAGAGAGATCACTGGGAAACTTCTGATGGTATCTGCTCCAACAAATTACCAACTTATGATTCCACCAAATTCTACGGATTTCATTGCAACAGCTCATTGTATGCCACAGTGTTTGACATTTGATGATTTCCCAGCTGAAGGGGTTACAGCATATAATGCCTTTTTACATGCACACACATCAGCCAGAGGAATGAGATTGAGACATTATCGCGATGGTGTTGAACTTCCATGGCTCATTAATGATGAAAATTATGATTTTAATTATCAGACAAATCGAAGGTTTCCACAAGAAGTCAAAATTTTACCAGGGGACCAAATTACACTGGGTTTGTAAATCTTGTCCGCATAATGCTAATGAAGATCTAAAAGAATCAAATTAATTTTTCTAGAATGCATCTACGATACAAACTGGAAGAAAGGATTGAGCGTTATCGGTGGTTCATCAACAGATGATGAAATGTGCATGGCATTTATTGCTTACTATCCAGCAATCCCAAATTTTGTAGGTTGTTATGATTGGATGGATAAACGTAATATGTTCAAAATTTTAGGAGTTGAAAATGTTGATTTGTAAGTTATGAATTTCAGCCAACGATGGGGAAATTTACTAACCAAACAACTTGTAAATTAATTTGTTTTAGAAATGGAGGCAAAGATCCCAAAGTTATCAACCCACCTCATCTTGCAGGTAAAAAGTTTTCAACAGTCGTTGAAGAATTTGATTGGACTACTGAAGCTCGGGAAAAATATCAATGGGAGCACCAGGTAAAAATTCACTTTGAATCAGCTACATTCTATAATTCTCAAATCATTCAACTGTAATATTTTTATGCACATGAACTGTAGTATGGAGAGCATATAACAACATGTTTGCCAAGAATAGCAATGGTCACCGGTTATTATCCACACGTTGAGGAGTACAAGCCACTTGACGTTTGTTCTGCAGAACCTTCACTTTCCACCACTACTCAACAAAATAACAACAGTTCAGCTTCAAGCCTCACGAAATTCTATGCTTTATTGATTATTCCAATTCTTCTAAAAGTTTTTTATATTTAAGTCACAATTAAAGATCAAATAAAAACCCTAATGAATATAAGTGGATAAATCATTCTTCCAAATCAACTAAATCTAAGAATCAACTTTTGTAGTATTACTTGAAAAGTATTTTTTATTTTTAAAAATATTTCAAACTGGAAATAGCAGCTATATGGGTAGACAAATTTAAGATTTACAATTTAAGGGTAAACAAATGTGCATGCATAAGCTATTAATTGGTGTTGGTATTTGGAAGTGAGTTGTAATAAGTATCCAAATGCTTTCTCAACAATCGCTTCGTAGAGATAATATGGCTACGTACATCTGGAAAATCTTTCTGAACTTTAGAGCTAATTATATTGAAATTAAACTTTGACATTTGATCAGTTTCAGTAAAAAGTTTTTGAGCCATTGGATGTATATTAAATCCTCGAACCTTAGCATTTGAATCATCCTCATACATATAGGCAACAGGGCCTAACTCACTTTTATCAAACTCTTCAAAAACTAAATCCCTCCATTCGGATGTTGGGATGAACTCAGCTTCAATTCCAATTTCTTGGAATACTTCAATCAGTGTTTCTTGTGTTGCTGGTTCTTCAAATGTTACATTATAAACTCCACCTTCGGAATTGTCATTTAGAAATATTTCCGCAGAGATTTTGGCAACATTGTCTACAGCCATTGCTGGAAATCCAGAACGTGCAATTGCTGGGAATTTCCTAATTCTTATACAAGACAGAATAATATTCCAACCATGATTATAACCTGGGGGTAAGTAACCAGTTTTGCTACTTCCAAATAGTCCAGAGTATCGAAATACTGAAACAGGAAATCCACTGCTTTTGGCTTCTTTTAACAAATATTCACAAATGAATTTGGATAAGGCATAACCATTTGTGATATCTTTGGCTTCTGATGTACTCTCCGGAAAATCTTCGATTGGTTCACCATTAGCATCAAGTCTTGTAATTGCTACAACTGATGATGCATGAAGCAGATGCTTTGTTTTCTTAGCACCACAAAATCTCAGAACATTAAGAAGCCCACCTGTATTATGTTTACGCATACTATTTTCACCTCCATCTCCATAATTTTCAAGATGATTATTTTTAATTGCACAATGCACAACTGCATCAATTTCGTTTGAAATCAATTCATAAGTTGCGAGGTCTAAGCCTAAGTTATCTTCTTTTACATCTCCTGCAAGAATTGTCAGTTTCTCAACATCAATGTTTTCCAGTAATGAGTATCGTTCAAGAGTTTTGAGTAAACGGGCTTTTGCATCTTCATTTGATTTTGCTCGAACTAAACAAAAGATTTCCTTATTCTTGGCTAAAAGTTCCGGAATGAAATGAACGCCTAAATGACCAGTTGCACCGGTTAGAAGGATTTTTCTGAATTGAGATGGTGGAATGTGTGGTTTTTCAGGACTCAAACATGGCACAATGTCATCAGGCAAAACTGTATCAATTTTCAAGTACTCTTCAACAGTCAAAGTTTCCATTTCCACTGCCTCGTCATCGGAATTCATTAAGGTTGCAATATGCGTGGATAGTTTTCGAATTGTCCGATTTTCCTGTACTGCACTAACCGTCAAAGTCTTATCACCCAACAAGCCTTGAAGTTGATTTCTCATTTCCATTCCCATAAGTGAATCTACCCCAATTTCACTAAAATCTTGATCATGATCTAATTTATCACATTCTGGAATTCTCAAGGTTTGCTTAATAACAATTTCCATAAACTTCTCAATTTTCTCTTGTCTTTCTTCCGGTGCTGTTTTTTTAATTTCTTCAATCATTGCTAAATTCTCACTGGACAGACCCTGGGGCTTTCCTCCGTCGCTTTTAAGTTCATCAAGAATATTGCCCAATTTAATAAACTGTTTTGTAACAGTCCAGTCACTAATATCAAATACTGCAGCTTGTTCAAGATTTTCACGAAATATTTTATCAATTGAAGCAATTCCTTGACGAGTTGAAAATGGTTTCAAACCATAGCCTCCTTCCATTACAAATTTTGCATGTACAGCCAAACCAACTTCTCCCCATGCTCCCCAGTTAATTGTGTTCCCAGGAAGACCCATTGAAATCCTGTAATGTGTTAAGTTATCCAGGAAGCCATTTGCTGCGGAGTGATTACTTTGTCCAGGGACTCCAAGGATTGTTACTCCAGATGAAAACATCGTAAAGAATTCCAAATCCCATCCAAGGGTTAAGTTATGTAAATTCAAAGCTCCATAAACTTTTGGTCTGAATGTTGCTGTGAATTTTTCCCAATTTTGATTAATAACAAGACTATCTGAAATGACTCCAGCTGCATGCATAATTCCTCTGATAGGAGGAAGTCTTAACTTTTCTATCATACTAAACGTATTTTCGACTTGACTCTTTTCGGCAACATCACACTGCATGACTTCAATTCGTAAGCCGGAATGTTCCTTATAAAGTCCAGAAATAACTTTCATTGTTTTGCAATCAGGCATGCTACGTCCTATTAAGACAATATTCTTTGCACCAGATGAAGCCATCCATTTTGTCACTTCGAGTCCAATACCACCCAGTCCACCTGAAAAAAATAAATTTTGAAGTTGAGTAAAACAAAAGTTGGACTGCTCAAATAATTGTTAAAAAAGCATCTCACAGTTGAACCCCATATTTAATTATTAATGCACTATTCAAGTACCTGTGATTATGTAAGTTGACTCTTTACTGAACTGCTCATGCACAAATTTAAATTTTCCTCTTTGTGATAATTCAGCTTTTGGGATTTTGATAACAACTTTTCCGATATGTCGAGCTTTCTGGAAGTAGAAGAATGCTTCCTTAAGCAATTCCAAGGGATATGTCCTATGGGGCAGCCCACTATAAGTCTCATTGTCAAATTCTTCTTCGATATGCCTAATGTATCCCGAAACCTTGTCAACATCATCATCTGCCATGTCAGAGAGCTCAACGATTTTATAATAAACATCCGGACGAAGCTCTTTGACTTCTTCTTCACTCCATATATTCATCTTAGCAATTTCAACAAAACGTGCACCGTCCGCACATGCCCGGAGAGTGGCCTCTTTGAATCCTGGATTTGTCAAGGAATTCAACACAACGGTAACTCCGGCGCCGTTCGTATCACGCAAAATTTCATCTGCATAACTCGTATTCCTTGAGTGATAAACATTTTTCAAGCCAAGAACTTTCCTCAAATAAGCACGTTTCCTTCGACTTCCAGCTGTTGCATATATTTCTGCACCAAAATGTTGGCAAACTTGTATAGCAGCCAGTCCAACCCCACCCGATGCTACATGAATGAGAACACGGTCTCCGGCATGGATTTTCGCAACATCGCAAAATGAAATGACAACAGTAATAAATGCACATGGAATTGTAGCAGCACTTGTAAATGTCATTGACTTTGGTTTTCGAATTAAAGCTTTTTCCGAAAGTATTGCATGCGAGCGGAGGCCTCCTTCTTTAGAAATCCCAAATACTTCATCTCCGGGTTTAAATTTCGTAACTTTGGAACCAACGGAACTAACAACACCTGCAAAAATTAAGCAATATTCAATTAACATGGTCCCGTAATTTTTTGTAAATGTTAAAAAAAATTGTGACAAGGTGTAGAAAATTTTTGAATGAAAATCCATCCTATGCAAAGTGTATTTATTGTTAAATTACCCGATAAATCAAATCCAACTTGTGCATTTTTAGGTATATTGAATCCTTCTGGTTTGAGTATAATGAAAATATCTCTGAAATTCAATCCTGCAGCTTCGACAGCAACTTCAACTTCAAAGTCTCCAACTTCTCCTCGACTACTAACAATTGTTTCAAGATCACCAAAATAACCACTTTCTGGGATTTTGACTTCGTATCGGCTAGAATTCGGAAGACTCATCACTTGAATCCTTTTGTCCATGTTTACAAAACGATTTATAAATTCTTTGTTTTCGCGAAATGCAACAAATAATTCATTATCCTTAGTCCATAAACGTGAATAAACTTCAAGGCTTTCAAATTCTGTGTCCGTTTGTAGAGGATCCGTATCCATTAAATTGACATAGAACTCTCTGTGTTCATTTATAAAGCTTTTGAGTAGACCCCAAGTGGCGGAGAGTTCTGGATTTCCTTGTCCCGAATCTCCAATGTAGTAGCATCCTCGGGCAACTAGAGTAATTCTTGGCCGGATTTTCAAAGTAGAACCATAATAAGCAATAGCTTGACATGCATGTAAAAGTCCACCAGTTGTGATTTCTTGAGTTTCTTCCACAGAAGAGCCCGTTCGGCTTTCCGGCATCGTTGTAGCCATATAAATCATACCTTCTAATTCTTCGTTTGAATTTTTTAGTTCATTGAAAAAATTTGTAAAGTTTTCCGGATTTCTGTGAAATCGAAAAATTAAAAATGTTCTTTTAGTAAATGTACGTAAGTGAAACAAACGCCAGAAATTAAGTTAAGCGTATCGGAATGTGGGAGTTGTAATTCAGTTCCCACATTATTAATGTATAATTAATATGTTTTGGATAAATCGAAAAGAAAAAAGTAGGCAAATAGTAAATATTTAGGAGACTTTAGTGAGAAGAAGTCGAAAGCTTTCTTACTTTGGATTCAGTTGAATTTCAGAATCAGACACTTTTGACCAAGTTTCTACATTTTTACTAAATATAACATGCTTCACTTTCCGATTCGGGGTTTGTGATATTCTATACGTTAACATTTGATCTAGTTTGCTCTCATCAGAAAATATTATCCATTGCTTTTTCTTTGGTTGCTCAAATAAGGGATGTTGAGTAATGTCCATTGTTTTCTGACCAATTAATCCCATACATTTTCCCGAAAGTACAACTTCATCCATTGTCTTCGTAAATCCCGTACTTTTAAGACAATCATTCCATTGAGTTCGATTTGCTAATGGACTAAACTCCCTAAAATCATTAAATCTCCACCATCCATCCAGGAAGCCAAATGTGAATTGAATAAGATATTCTGTTGTAATCATTTCTGCAATCACGACGGCCCCTCCAGTCCGTGTTAGTGAATTGATATGTGTTAGTGTTTCATAAAGATTTTTGGTAGCATGTAATACTTGGGATGCAAATACAATGTCGAATTGATTTGGTGCAAATCCTTGGCTCATTGGATCTTCTTCCAGGTTTAGAATTCCGAAGGAAATATTTTTACGTGAACTTAATTTTGGATTTTTCATAGCGGCAGTTACAAAACTTGGTGCAATATCAGTAAATGTAAAATGGTAATTTGCACCAAGACGGTCCAGTTCATCCATTAGACCAATTGTTGATTTACCACCTCCAGCCCCAACTTCCAAAATTCGGAGCATGCCTTGTTCTGGTGTTATTGAGCGTATGCTATCAAGTAATAACGAACTTGCAAGACCATTAATGTAGTCATATACCTTGGCTGAAAAATTTCAAAGAATTAAAAAAAAATTTTTTTTTTGTTTTTTACGTTTCTCCTTTCACAACAAAAATAATTGGTCTAAGGTATGAATTTAGTAAAAACGAGCTACTTACATTCAGCGTAAAATCTCAATGCACCAACTTCATTTGGATCTGCAGGAAACATGTAATCTAATGGAGACAAACTTCCTTGCAATAAATTTGTAAATAGGAATCCAGCTCTTCGTACAAACTTATAAGTCATCATATCTTGAATTGTGTCTTCATCCTGGGAATTAAATGATTGGATTTTCTTATTCAAATCTTGAATCGTTGGAAGAGATTTAACAACTCGATAAGAATAATTTTCCGAATCCTCCTTCCTCAAGTAACCTTCATTTACAAGCAGATCCATAAACTTTATGCACATTTTGGTAGTTGATACAAAATGTGCTGGAACTTTTTCAACCCAGTCTTTTGGTAATAATTTTTCTCCGGCCACTGGCCATTTCCAATTACACTCTTGAATACTACGTAAAAATATTAGGAAAAATGTAGAATTCGTATTGTCCGAACCGGCAATTTGTTCATGCTCGATGTAGGAAGATTTCTCAGGAAGAACAAGATTTGTATCAAGATTTGGGACTCGCGATCTCATAACTCCAGTAACAGGTCTCCAGACTTCTTCCAGGAAATATGGTAGGCTTTCTTTATCAACGTTTAAGGACTGGAGGAATGCTTTTGGACTAACACTTATAAGCTCCAGGCCAATCATTGAAGCTAAGCATTCTCCATGTTCATTATACAAATGCACAGTTTGGTTCGAATCATTGGGACTTTTGAGTTGTGGGATAAATGCATATACTTTTGGTGTTAATTTTCCAGCAGACCAGATAAATTTCCGTATGCTTATTGGAAGCAGAAGTTCTTGGATTGATTTTGTATTCTTGTCCTTTTCTTTAATTTCCTCACCCGTTTTTGATAGGACAAAACTGAATGCTTGGGATTGTATCATTCCATCAATTACAATTGGATGACACGTATAATTTTCCCAATCTTCTGGAAGAAAAATTTCTGTAAGCAGCTGTTCTGTATTGTCAATTTTTCCAGTCCATGCAGCAGATATACTTTGAAATTTTGGTCCAAATTGTATTCCAATATCTGCAATCTTTTGATATGCTGCTTCAATGTTGTTACGCTTCTCCAAAGCGGATTTAATACTTTCAATATTTATTGTTTGGATTTCTTTAAAATCTGTTGTAGGATTGAAGTTTCCAATAGCATGTCGTTTCCATTTATCGGCTTCATTTATAGATATTTGCCGATTTATGCTGATGTTGTATTCTACCTTTTCATCCGTTGAGTTGGAAGAAACAACAGTTTGGATGTTACATGGGGCTCCGGATTCTTCAATTTCCATTGCAGCTTCAACAACAAAATTCTCAATACTGAACGGAACTTCCATTTTAGAACCTGGGGTAAGAGCCTCCTTTCCACCAGCAATAATTCCTTCTAAAAATGCTGCGGCCGGTAGAATTACTCTTTCCACTACTTTATGGTCACTGACGTAGGAAATATCCTTTAACCTTAAGGCTTGGCTAAATATGTTGTCAGAAATAGAAACAGGGAGCTGTCTTCCCAAAAGTGGATGTAAAAGTCGGGTATTTAGCTGCATTCCCATTCCACTGCTTCCACAACCAGCAATTTCATCAAACCAGAATTTTTGTCTTTGGAATGGGTATGTTGGCAAAATTGCTTTCTTATTTCTTTGTCCAAACCAATTTTCCCAATTAATATCCACTCCACCGCTTGTATAGAGTTTGCTTAATGTTGTAAATACTGTTGACCAATCTTCTTCATTTTTACGAAGAGATGGGCAATATAGGCCTTTGATTGATTCAGCAACATTTGCCATTGCTAATCCTAAGAGGATAGGGGAAGCTCCAATTTCTATGAAAATCTTACTTTGTTCCCAAGCTAATTTAATTGCACTGGAAAACCGAACTGTGTCCCTAAGATGACGAACCCAATAATATGGTTCAAATTCTTCAAATCCAATTGGTTTCCCAAGAGTACCAGAAATGTAAGCACAATTTAAAGATGTACTTGGAAGAACTGTCTGTGCCACGGAATGGAAGGCTTCAAGAATCGGTTCCATAGCTCTAAAAGTTAAGAACAAACAATGTTATTCAGAATTTGGGTTGGAATATTTAAGTATTACTTTGAATGAAATGCATGTGAAGCAGGTATAGCTTGAGTCTTCAGCCCATTATTAATGCAAAATAAGTCAAAGGCTTGAACAGCCTCTATTGATCCAGATATTACAACTTCTTCTTCTGAATTTACAGCAGCAATATCAATAAAGAATTCATTTCCAGCAGTGCTTTTAAGAAACTCTTCAATTCCTTTGACCACAATTTTACTAGAAGATTTTACAGCTAACATGGCACCAGGCTGAAGCGTTTCTACGAGTTTACTCCGTTCAACTACTAGAGTGAATGCATCCTGAAACGAAACAGCTCCGCTGCATACGGACGCAGCAAATTCTCCAACGCTATGTCCAATTACAATGTTTGGCATAATGCCAAAATATTTCCAAAATTCTACTAAACAATACTGTATACAAAATATGGCTGGTTGGCAATATACAGATTTTTCTAACAACGCTACGTTGTTCCAGCATATATCAAAGAGAGAAACTCCGAGTTTATCCTGGATTTCTTGGTTACAAAAATCAAAGTGCATTTGAAATATTTCAAAATTTTCATATAGGTTTTTAGCCATTCCAAAATACTGGGATCCTTGACCACTGAATAGAAAACAAATGTTTTGTTTGTTAGTTGGAGCTTTTCCTATAAAAAAGTATTACGACATAATTAACAATTTTTAATACCCAGAAGCTTCATACAAAAGATTCTTACCAGAAACAAATGACCTTTTCTCTAATCTTTCTACAATTTGCGGAATGCTTTTACCAATTACAGAAATTCGAAATGCTAGGTTTGCTCTTCCAACATTTGATGCAAATGCAACGTCTTTTAATGTCAATCCATTTTCAGAACAAGTTTTTAAATAATCGATGTAATTCAATCGCTGTTGTTCCAGGGCATCCTCAGATTTTGCTGATATTTGAATTATTTCATAAAATTCCCTATCACTTGTTTGATTTTTCAATTTTAAAGGAAGATTTTGTGGTTCTTGAAGAATTACATGTACATTTGTACCACTCATACTAAAAGAGCTTACTCCAGCAATTCTTGCTTTGTCTCCAACTGCCCATTCTGTAAATTCGACTGGTATTGTTGCTGGAATTGTTTCAAGATTAATACGATGATTTAAGTTTTTAAGATGTAAGTGTGGTGGGATTGCTTTGTATTTTAAGCACAAGAGTGTTTTTATAATTCCAGCAAGTCCAGCACAAGCTTCTGCATGCCCAATACACGATTTTACTGAGCTCACAATGAGTGGATGATTTGGGTCTCGATTTTTAGAGTAAACTTGTCCAATTGCAAACATTTCAGTCGGATCTGGTAGAATTCACAAGAGTTTTACAATATAAATAATTAATGGAAACTTAATGCTTATGTTGATTATAAATTGAATTGTAAATTATGTTTACCTCCAACTGCAGTTCCTGTTCCATGGGCTTCCACATAACTGACTTCATGTGGTAAAACTCCAGCATTCCTTAAGGCTTCTGAATATACTCTTTCTTGTGCCTTTGCATTTGGCGTACCAAAACTTGTTCCAGGACCATCATTGTTCAGTGCAGTTCCTCTGATTATCCCAACAATATTATCACCATCTTGAATTGCATCTGAGTATCGCTTGAGTACGAGTGAGCCACATCCTTCAGCACGAACAAACCCATTTGCCCTAACAAATCAAGTCAAACCCCATGAACATTCTGATTAAAAAATTTTTTTAGCATAACTGTACAATAACTTACGATTCATCAAAAGTTTTGCAACGATGATCCTTTGACAAAATAATTGAACCATGTTCACTGTCGTCTGAAAATGGATCTACAACAACAAGCACTAAATTAACTCCACAAGCCACTGTCAAGTTAGTTTCTCCTCTCTTCAAACTTTCACAAGCCAAATGAACTGCAGCTGAGCTGCTTGAACAACCGCTCCTAAAATGTACAAATTTCGATTACATTTGCACTAATACTTTGTAAAGCAATAAATTTAATTACTCGATAGAATAATTTGGTCCAAACATTCCAAGAAAATGTGAAATCCTTGATGCAGTTGCACTAAAGGCGTTTCCCAAATATCTATGATGCATATCATTGGTATTATATCCAAAATCCTTTGGAATTAAATGAGCATAATCTTGTTGCCAAATCCCAAGGAAAACCCCTGTATTGCTATCCCTCAAGCTTTGTGGATTAATATTAGAATTCTCCAAACTTTCCCAAATTACTTCAAGCAAAATCCTTTGTTGCGGATCAACAAATGGAGCTTCCCGTGGACTAATACCAAAAAACTTAGCATCAAACTCATCAATCGGACACTTTAAATATCCAGCTTCAAATGTAGAATCCGTTTCTTGGGCAGTATTAAATCCTGGTCGTTCCATTGGAAATCCACGAACTGGATCCCGTCCTTCTTTTAATAATTCCCAAAATTCATTAAGATTATTTGCACCAGGAAATCTACAGCTCATCCCAACAACTGCGATAGCTGATTCCAATTTATCATCGTTAAAAGTTTCAGGTGCCAGATTTTGGTAGACAATTGGTGCATTGGTCCTGAGTGCTAATCCAAATTTATTCTTTACTTCTTCCAGTAGTGAAAGCAAATTTTCATCCTTCAGTATAAATCAATCAAAATTAGAAAATCATGAAAAACTGTACAAAAAAATTGGACAAACCTTGGATAGCTTTAAGCGAGGTAAAATTTCATTAAAGAAGATATTATTCCAAAGTTCAGTGATTTTTTGCTGGGCATGGTTAAAGTTTCTGCAATCAACAGCCGAGGCATTCGGAAGATGAATTATTCCCAATTCAAAAGCCCTAATAAAGTTTCATCATTTTTAGCAAAAAAACCTTGATGAATTGGATTACTAATTATTAACATACGCATCATAATTTTTAAGATCCAGGAAACGCTTGAATAAATTTTTCCCAGATTGTTCTTGCTCCAAAGAATTCCATTTGGACTCAAAGTGAATATTGAGGAGTTTGTTTACATCTCCATTCCCTTCTAATAAATTGGTGTAAAAAATAAATTATAATTGCATGTGAACTTACGTGCATAATTAGGCAGATAAAGGAATAGTAATAAATTTTTTTACCATGCAACTGAGCTAATCGTTTTAGCTTGCGTGAAACCACTAAGCTCGGTTCAAACAAGTAAAATGACGAATCAAATTCTTTGGAACTTGTTCCAGGAAGTGGAATACTGGAAAATTGATGAATCAAATCAAATATTTCATCAACGTTACATGAAACCTGTAATTCAAGTTTACAAATAATTTTACAAATTACTATATTTGTCATTTGGAGCAATAGCTTTTTCCCCTGAATGCAAACATGAGTGCACATTGGTTTAAATTTAAATTGCGATATTTTTGCTTGAATTGCAACTATATTTGATTGAATAATTTGATAAACAAATTGAAAGCAAATCATTAATTACCAGTGTGTTAGAATCCAAATATGCACATTTTTTAAAACCTTTCAAATTCCAACAAAAAATTTTTGACAAAGAATTTCTTGAGTAGCCATTGACATTTCCCAAAGAATGCGTATTCACATTAAAAACAAAATCATATTCTTCTTCAAGGCATTCCCTGGAATAATGATGCAAGAAGTTAGACTGGTTGAATATAACCAATTATAGGAAATCTAATGTAAACTTACAAAAGTGAATGAGAAATTGATCCAGTTAACAAAAGCGTTCGGGATTTTGTGGTGAAAGCATGTTTCAATGATCTTGACAAAACAAACGCTTGTAATGCTTCCTCATCATTCGACACAATTGTCACCCAGGATTCTTCTTAAATCACATTTAAATTAATATGAATAATTTTAAACCAAATACTCATGAAAGTATTTACAATAATAAATTTTCAAAGCATAATTATGCATATTGTATTGTATACAATTTTACCTTTCATTGTCTCTTCTTTACTCGATGCTGAACTAATTAATTAACTTCCGCTTACAGAAATGCAAATCACAAGTTCACTATGAAAATTGTTTTATGAATTTGGTTTGGGTGTTAATTTATTAGTATTAAAATTTAAACTTAGAATCAATAGAACCGAAAAACTTCTGCTCCATGCACTACCGAAGTGAGAAAACTAAAGGAAGTCTTTCGACTTTAACTGATTCTGATTTTGATTACCTTACTTAATAATAATTTGTCTTATTTATTATATAAAAAAAGTACTTTTTTCCAGCAAATTGAGTGAAATTAAATATACTTTAAATTTATTTTGTTTTTCTACCGACGCTTAAATTTTTAGCTTGATGATCTGTCTTATGTAAGCGGATTGGAAGTGACGATGTTCTGAATTTCTATTTGTGTAGAAATATGTAAATCATTACATAAAAGCTTTTAATTCTAAATTTTAAGGAATTTACAAAGAAAAGGTTTAGTTTTAAAGTTATGCACGTAATAGAATATCATAATAAAAAAACCTCATCCAAAAAATCCCATTTTTGTTCAAGTATCCCATAAAGACAGAAGTAATACATAAAAAAGAAACGAAGGTATATGTTAATTAAAGTATCCTTAAACATAAGCATGATTATGATACAAGATTTTTTTCCTAGAATTAATACTAGTATTAGTATTTCATAAAAAACAAAATTAATTTGTTCACATTTTCATTTTATGATAGTCCATATACGCATTAAAGAGAAGAAAATGGTTTCGTATTCGTGTCTAATTACATGGAAGAAAGCAGGTAGCACTCCTAAAATTTTGATATTAGCCCAATGGGAACAATTGCACAAAAAATTCTCATAATCAGTTCATCATTGAGAAAATATACATAAAATGAAACAACTTACAAACCGTAGTCGGAAAATCTAAGTTTTTTTAATAGACCAATAAACATAAAACGCGCATCTCGGAGATTAGGATTATTATTTAAACATTAGCAACTTTAAGGCTCAAGTTGAAATTAAAAACATGATAATGATTATCACGATGCAAGAATGATATTATAGCGATAATTATTTTCCTTTTAAACAATGTCGACCTTGCCTTGTGTCTGGGGAATGATTTTTTAATGGTTTGGTTAACATAGAAAATGTAGTTCATACTTCGTACTTAGTAATTTCAACTTTGAATACTTTTTATCCGGAGGGGCTAATTGTGGAAACCAAAAACCCCATTAAATGTGTTAATAAAATAAAATGCACATAGTTTTTTCGTCTATCTCTGAAAAAAATGAGCTATTCGTTTCTGAAATTTACAAATACTTTGATGGATATTTTATGATTATGATCAAAACTTTTTAAAATTACATGGAAAGATAAGAATCCGGATTTTTCTTGTGTAAAGTGAAGGCGTGAGAGGCGTTTTGTAAGGATACATTTATAGGATTTGATAGGAATTTTCAGGTACATATTTTTTATACCGTGCCTAAGTGTGACGGGATAATTAATAATACTGACTTGAGGAGTTTCTAGACTCAAATGAGTTATTTGTTTCGGCTGAATAATTTCTGGGTCAGATTAGAATCTTTTCCATTAATTCGTAGGAAATAGGTGTTTTCCAAAACTTCTACGTTATCAAATCCGGCTCAGAACAAATTTGGGTTTTATAAAAATCCCCGCAGTGTAAAACAGATGCTTTTTTGAGTAGTGAGAGTGACGTCAAAAAAGGTTTAGAAACAAAAAATCTTAGGAATTCTAATCTAACCAGAAACTTTAAACAGGATGTACGTTATTCCTTGAGTGGAATTATCAAAACAAACTGTAAACAAAATAACAAAATATGTTGCAAGCATGCACGCTAAAGTTAGCTGGAACTGAAACTGTTTTTAGAATAGCTGTTCATGTAAAACTTAAGAATTAGGTTAAGTTTCTTTCGTCTTTAAAGTTTAGTTTAAGGTTTAGCTTTTCCTTTA
>JAQGCY010000351.1:0-19002 GCA_034700645.1 Xenylla mediterranea | reverse complement strand
GTTGAATTTTTTGCCGACTTCCAAGAGTACACTTATCACCATCACAGCCTCGTGAACGAGAAGAGCGTGAAGAACGTGCACGTGAACGTGTAGAACGGCGACGAGATTTCCTACCTTTCCCTTTCTTAGCTGCACGATTAGCTGGAGCCATTGTACGAGTTAGTTACAGCAAGTAAATTAAATTGAACTTGGAGATTAAAATAAGTTGTAATTATCAAAAGTTAGTTATCCAGAAAATTGTTTGCAGTTTTTGAGGAGCAGAGCAGAAAATCCCAAAACTAATAATTGGAAAAGTTGATTGAGCAAGTGTGAAAAGTAGAATGAATTGATAAATGAAAGCAAAGAAATGCAAAGTTAGACAATCATGCATTTGTTTATTATCAGCAAATTTTGCATCATTTGACATAGCAACATTTCTGTGAATCAATAAAAACTTTTATCTACTAGTAGGTAGTTTTATCTCTTCCATATTTTGATGCAAAGACTAAAATAACTTTGCTAGACAATAAATTCAAAATGTAATTAATAGTGTAACAAGATTCGTTAATATAATATCAACTGCAATTGTAAGAAAAGTCGAAGATTTTGTAATAGGAATGTTTCCAATATATAGGATAATTGGATAACATGATTCGAAAAATGCCATATCATATCGATTTTTCTCATTTCTTGTTCTACATTTCTTAGAAGAATTAATGAAACCAATTGATCCAACATTGTAAATTTCAAATGAGAATTTGATCACAAGGTGAAGGACTTCCATAATAATTCCCGAGACAAAAAGTGCAGATAACTTCAACAATACAGAACTGTTCATTGGCTTGATTGCAGTGTAGAGCCCAACAACAATAACTACAGAGTTTGTTACTATTACTTGAAATATGAACCATTTCCACAAATTGACGAACCTTGAATTCAAAATATGATATGCTCTATATGTGATATAGATTTTCTCTTTGGAATTTATACACATTCTGGGATTCCATCTAAAATAATAATTCTAATTAATCAAAATATTCAGGAACACAGCATACTTAAGTTCATTTGCCCAAAAAGTAAACCTTTACCTCAAATCTAGAAGCCTCTTTCTCGTCGAATTAAGATAGACCAGAGAAATCATGACAAAAGTTCCAATATGAATCCATGCGGTCACGCAATAAATGCTACATAGAACGGCAGCTAGAATGTTAAGATGTCGACTTGTAATGAAAAATTGAATTTCTAACAATTTAAACAATTCATTTATCCAACTGGAATAAATTTCTGTCATATAGGAAAATGAAAACAATTTTTCCTCGTGTACGATAAAAATGGCTGGAGCCGTAACTGCAGTTGCACTGAATACTGAAAGTAAAAATATTCTGGTCACATTTTCCAAACCGTCCTTTTTGCATTGTGTTTCAATTATTGTTTTGAAGTTATTTCCTGAAAGAATTTAGGATTTTAATTTTATTTCAAAATACAAAGCAACTTATCTATATTTTGTATTTACGTCTCTTAAATTCCAATAGCAAAAGAGAAGATACAGCGAAAATAATTTGGTCTCTAGCTACCCAAAATACAGTCATAAAGACCAGGGACACAATTAAAACAATTAAACACCAAATCCCAATAAATATACTCGTTGTATCAGGAACTGTTAATGAAAATCCCAGACTAAAAAGGACAATTAGTTCAATAAGAACAAACATATAGGATCCATGGCACAGAACCCATTGCCAGAGCTTCGATTTTTCATAAACTTCAATAGTCCAATTTGTTGGAATAATTTTAAATGGAAAAGTTCTTAGCTTATATCCTAAATTTATTAAAACCATCACATTTGCCAGGGTTGCGTCTGAAATCATGGTCAAGGAAGCCTAACTCAAGTTGCTTTCGGTAGTTGAGGTGGTCTTGGATTCACAAGAGCAAAAATAGAAATGTCGGGTATAAGTTTTCACGGCTTCCGTTTTTAAGGTATTTATTTCCATAAGCATTAAATATTATTATGCACCAATCCAAATTATATGAATCAACTAGAACTGTAATAATACTAAACCAAGTTACTGTATAATCTAATAACCAAACTTGGAAATACACTGACGCAAATAAAAATTCATTATTATAATATGGTTAGCAAATTAAATGTCAAAATTACAGCGATAGAAAATGCTGATTTTCTAAATAGTCCTTGAAATGCAATTTTACAAATTATCTAAAAATTATGCTTTTAAGCTAATTGGAAGCGAGATCAATACAAGACAATTACAATAATTTAAAAAAAAATTATATTGGATCCCCCTAGCCTTGACCCAGTCAAGTCCATATCTTGTGTATGTATTAAAAATCATAAATCAACAATATTAAATCGCTATTAAATTCGACTTCTTTGTTGCAACTTATACTTAACTCTGGAGTAATTATAATTGGTAATTGATTGTTCTATTGTACCAATTATTAAACCACTTTTTTCAGCGTCATGTACATACATACATGGACTTTGCTTTTTGGAATTTGGAGAATGAAGAAGCGGGGATTCGATATCCAAAACTTTCACTCATCATTCATCAAGTCAGAAGTTTTAAAAAAAACTTTTTGACCGAAGAAATTGACAGAAGTTTCTAGATTACTTTCTAAGTAAATTCTAAATCTCAAGCAAATTTTTGTTATCGTTTATCTGATTGTTCTTGATCTCTAAACAAACGATCACAGATATTAAATATGGAAAAAAATAATTTAGTAGACGTAGAGGAGGAAGAAGACTGGGACATTAATGAAAATCGTGGAATTCATGAAAGTGATGAGCATTGGGGCCTTCGGAAGGAATTCATTAAAAGAAATAAGGGCTCATATCCCAAAATACGATTACTTTCTTTATCTCAAGTATTTGCAAATGTTGAATTCCTTGGGTGCAGGTAAATAGTGACACCGGCTTAAACACAATATTCAAGTTCAAGTCTTGCTTAAGTCCTAATCCTAACTAACTTCCAAATTGTTATTGAATTAGATATCCAGAAGAAACGATGGAACTTGTATCCGAGCTATCGACTGGTGTAATTGAAAGCTATCGTGAAAAACAGAAGTCCCGACTCCAACGTACATTTCTAAAGGCTTCATCTGCTGCAGAAAATAAAGCTAAACGCTAAAGGACTGAAATACTTTTCAAATTCCATTTCCAGGATTACGATGTGCAAAGAATTCAAAATTCAACATTTGTATTATAATCTCGAAATATGTCTTAACCATAAGTATAACTCATAAATCTGAATTTTAAATAAACTCCAATGAAGGAGGAAACTAACTCTGATTTGACAATATCTAGAAAGGCACCGTCTGGATTCTTCTGAGTAAACTGCTCGAATACAATACTTTGTCATTGTGATAAATGAGGTCATTCTGTAAATTAAAATGAAAGCCGTGACATATCCAAATTAATACAAAGTACTCTTAATTCACTAACGTTTGTTCAATTTTAAGTGCATGCTCAACTCCACGTAGTAAATCATTGGTTTTAAATATAAGGACCATCGGACGGGGAACTCGATCCAAGATTTCAGAAATCTTACTCAAGAATCCACCAATTTTTTGTTTAATTTGTGCTCTCTGTAAAGAAACGTTAGTTTTTATTAGAATTGAAACTTTTACTGGTTTAGAATTGCTATACCTCTGTTCCCGTAAGTTTCCTATGTTTAATTCCACCTGGAGAAGATATTGAATCCCATGACCTTGCTGTAACCATACTTGCAAACAGGATATACAAATCTTCACCCAAACCTAACTCTTGACTAAATAATTTAATTCCTGCAACATCTGCATTCAGAATATTCAACCATAGGTTGGAATAATTATATCGAAACTCATCAGACAAATACTGAAAAAAAAATCGAAAACAAACGTTAGCTAAATCTCAATGTTTGAGGTAGAAATTGAACTTAACCAAATTAGTACATACAGTATACAATCCATGATCCAATAAACAAAGTTCTAATTTTCCACTACTATTCTTCCTCACTAATACATTTCCTGGATGAGGATCACAATGAACATTCCCATTAATAAATATCATTTCAGAATACAATTGTCCAAGTTTGGAGACTACTTCTACCGGTGATATATTTTCCTTGTTCATGTACTCCAAATCTGTAACTTTAGCACCATCATAGTATTCCATTGTCAAAACTCTGGTTGAACTCAAATTCCAATGAATTCTGGGAATCTGAAAAATTAAACGAGTTTGATGTTAATTCAATTCACCAGGTAGAAAGCTACAAATGAATGCTTACTTTCAACCAAGAGTATTTCGTCATAAGACTTTCTATTAATTCTGCATTGTGTGCTTCTTGAAGGAAATCCAGTTCCTTCGGCAAATTTTTCTTGGTCTCTTCTACAAGCCATAAAAGCTTAAAGTCTGGGAAACTCCATGCTGCAATTTTAGCTAGAATTTCGATGGTCTTCATATCCACGTAAGAATGAGCTCTTACATTGGGATGCTGAACTTTTACCGCAACAACTTTTCCATCCTTAAGCTTAGCTTTGTAAACTTGGGCCAACGAAGCAGCACCTAATGGCTCGGTATCAAATTCGACAAAAACATCTTGAGACTTCATCTAGTTAACAGGAAATAAATAAATATATCTACTAAATCAATTCATTAATTCATAATAGTTAAGTCCATACATCAATACGTAAATCTTGCTTAAGAACTCTATATACATCTTCTATTGGAGAAAGTGGGGCTTGATTATGAAGTATTCTTAATGTTTTCGTATATTCAGATGGTAGAAGGTAATCTAGAGATCCCATATGTTGTCCAACTTTGATAAATACACCTCTGTTTTCTTTACAAAGCTCTAGAAGTTTTTCGGCAGATCTTAGATGTACCTAAAAAGATGCAATTTATGAGTGTTAATAATTTGTAGCCAGCTCTGCTCCATCCAAATAATTAATTTGGGGATAGAGATAGAACGCGATAGATTCATTACATGTAAAGTAAGAAGTTATGATTATGAAGCAAGTAAGCTAAATTTTGAAAATTGACTAAATAGCCCATTACCAAAAGGTTTGACATTGAATATACCTTACTTGTGACCAAATCTTGTTCACCTCTTCGGGGTTGTTTGGTAATTCCTTGTAGTAAATGCTTACTTTATAATCCACAACAATTGATGCTGCCTATACCAAGAATAAAAAAAATTTTGCAGTCGACATTCAATTAATACAACAATTAATTAACCTTACTTACCGTAAGAGCTGCTCTACCAAATCTAACAATTCCAATTGAATTTAAATCAGGCAAAGCGAACCTACTACTACTACTACTCTCTGCTAATCCAACTAAAGATATATTATCATTATTATCAGTTTCGTTGGAACGGGCACTTAAGGATAAGGGCAACTTGTTATTATTCCAAGATGAACTTAGGCCAAATCCAACAATGGAACTTCCAAATAAAAGTCCCATTCTTTTGAATCTCAATCTCAAAAGGTTACTTGTTCCAGACATTATTGTCAATTGGCTGAAGTTTGAAGTTGGAGACCAACAGGAGTAGACCTAGACGTAGACACTCAGCAATGACCTGAGGGCTGAGGGACAATGACAAAGGAAAAACTTATTAGAATTACCTAGAACAATAATTACAACAATTGATTGAAAATTAAAACTTTCTGGAATTACTTACAATTACCTTCATGCACCAGGCCCAGACTGTCTGGGCCAGACACTGCCACCGGTCACGGTCAAGTCACTTCTAGGCAATTGTTTAGGGGCACTTAAGCAGATGACCGGACGGACACGGAACCACGGTGGAAGTGCTTCTGGAACTTCGTAAACCTACAACAATAACAGATGACAGAACAGCTGTAAACAAAAGTATGAGTTTGAGCGCAGCGGGATAGCACGGATTTGAGCAAAGAGTGCATTTTAGCATTTTCAGAAAACTTCTTTCCTCAGTTGCCATTCATCCGTCAATCGCCAGTCGTTTTGCTCCATTTTCTGTCATTTCTCGTCAATTAATCAATTAATCAATTGGTATCGATTTTGGGTGTGGGTTGAGTGCATTGGATCCGTATAATACTAAATTGCTACGCATTAAATTAATCAAGTTCCTATATAAAATGAGTCTTATGAAACCGTTGAAATCACAATTTGCACCATTAGCACATCGTCAAAACATAGCCACAGCGACAGCAGCAGATTCTTCAGAACAATTTCAATTATTTAAGAAGCCTAAAGCTAAGGCCAAGAAGCCTTTATGGAAGGCAAGAACTCAGCTACTTCCACAATGCCCACTTGCCCCATCGTCATCCCCATCAGCTAAACGAATTGAATTAGATCAAAAGAAACGGCTTAATTCATGTAGGGTAAAGGAATGGATTAAAGGAATCTCTGAATTGAGCCCCCTTCCAAATCCAAATGTATGGTTACGTGTAACCTTTGATCCGGAACATGATGGACTTCCAACTACTGTAACCCTGGTCTAATGATAAGGAAATTCTTCAAATCAGGTATTTTGATTATACTTTATAGCAAAAACAATTATGGACAAATTTATGTACTAAAGTTATGATTTTACTATATATTTTAGGCCTCTCTATTCCCTAATGGGTGATGGATGGACAAATACAAACACAAATAAGAAATTAATTAATGAAAATGAAATGAATCAAATCAAACCAAAGTTTGCTTGCAGTTGCAGATACTAGTCCAAATTACTTAGTCAAATGGAATCACAGTCGCGGAACAGATACATATACACAGTTACAAATTAAGCTTTATCGTATTATTTATTACACAGATTACGATTAATTACCTTTATATCATGTTCCAAAATTTTGTGAAAAATGTGTTGAACTATTACTAATTAAACTAGTCACTTTAATGCAAATGTTGTCCACAACCAAAAGAAAAGTTTGAAAAAAGTTTCAATTTTTAATCTAAGCTAGCTTAAATTTATGATTGTGCTCCTAACTTTTCTTTGCGAGGTTCTTGAGTTGCACTCGTGTCGTGTCGAATACTCCAACTATACGACGCTTATATGGCTAGAATTTAACAAGGAAGGAATCTTTGTAATTATTATGTCATATTGGTCCAATTAATGTAGATTGAAATAGGTAAGTTTTCCTAAACGGAATTAATCTCCAAGCACCAACGAGGAAAAAATTAGCAATAATTGCATTAGTCAATAGTTGGAAGTAGGAGTGTGTTATATCATGCAACAAATTAATTTAGCTCCTTTCCTCATTCATCAATCCTTTCTTCCTCTCGGCATCGGCACATGATACTTGAATGAAAATGAGCAATACCATAAAATTAATCGTAATCATACCAATTATCCAAATGAAATAACTCGGAACAAAAAGCAGTAAATGAAAAGAAATTGTAGAGTAATTCTAAAATTCCTAAAATCGTTTAAGAAGCAATGCTAGGTTGTAGTAGCTATGTAAGTTTAACCGTTTAATGCATCACCTTTTTCCAGACATCATTAAAAGGGATGATTTTTTCTGGTCGAATATGTGAATGCTTCTTCGTAAAATCATTGAATTGCATAAAGCATTTTATAATTTTGGAAATTAATTAGGATAAATAGACTTTCAAGAATGTGAAATGCAAAAAAACGGAATGATTTGCATTAACATAACTTGGGAAATTGAACATGAAAAGTTGAATACCGTGTTGTAATTTGTAAGTTTTTAGACTCAAATTCAATATTCTACTGTTCTAGAATCTGCTTAAAACTCATAAGTTAAAAAAAAATGATTAATTATGATTATGAATATGATGAATACATGTTTCAATTATATAACCGAGTAAGATGAAATACTAGTTTTTGCTTTAAAATATCACACGCTTTCCATTGTTAAGTAATTTTCAGTCCAGCTTACGTAATAGATTAGAAAATAGATAACAGAATAGAACTATAGAATTGGTTCGTCATTGCTTGTTTGTTGTTCTTACAGAAAACATCAGATTCACAAATTAAAATGCAACATTTCCAGTGTATATTAATTTTCGCTATTGCTCTACAAGCTTGTTTTAGCCAAACATTAATTTCAAGCCGTTGTAAAAATCTTCCGGTCGTACAAGAATTTAATGTTTCTGAGGTATGTAAAAATTGCTTGTAAAATGCTTAATAAGCTCTGTAAAAATACGATTGCTTGATCGTTTATATTAAATTTTACTTTTTAGTACAGTGGCATTTGGTATGAAGTAGCCAAATATCCAACTATTTTTGAAGCCGGTGGTAAATGTAATCTGGCTAAATACGGATTAATTGACGATGCTACGGTGTCTGTTTACAATAGTATGCTATATCCGCTATCCCAGAAAATGACAACAATAAAAGGGACAGCCAAGTTCATTACTTCTAATAAAATTGGGAAGTTATCCGTGAAGTTTCCAACTGCACGTAAGTTTGCATAGTTTTTGCATCACTCTACAACTTTTTAATTCGATTAACATTTTTTATTAGCATTTGAAGCGCCCTATTGGATATTAAGCACTGATTACAGAAACTATTCCATTGTTTGGTCTTGCGTCGATGCAATTGGAGACTTAAGCTTTCGTAAGTAATTGATATAAAAAACTGTTGAATTCTTAGAGTATAAATTTATATTTATACTCTAAGGTTGAATTTGTTCATGATATTTAATTTTAACAATTTTTGTGTTTCTTAGAATTCCTTTGGTTTCTTAGCCGTGAAAGGTCCCCGTCAAGTAAAGTTCTGGAACAAGGTTATAAAGTAATTAAATCGAATGGTCTCAAGTTAAATTTATTACAAGAAACAAATCAAAACTCATGTCCAACTTCTCATGAAATCTAACCAAGCACTTGTAATAATAAGCAGATTTGATTAAATTTAGGATAATCCATGTGTCCATATCATGCTAATTAAATAACAAACATATTTCAAATTTTGGTATACAATTTACAAATTATTTCATCCATCCTTTTCCAATTTCCACCTCTAAGGCTTCTATATTGTAAAATAGCTTTTGTTCTGGACTCATCACTCAGGATAAAAGGAACTGTTTCATTCGAGCAGATTTGATTATGGTTAATTTCAAATTGTAGCTTAAAAGTCTTAATCAATTTATTTACTTTACAGCTTTTACTCTGAAAATGAACACCACTAGAATGAGAACAAAGCATTTTAGATTAAATACATTAATGATGCGGCAGCTTTTTCTCACCATATTCCAATATGAAATATTCTTGTATTAATTGGATGCAAAACCAAAAACTTTGTTCTACACCTTTTGGCCAAGCGTTCCATTGAAATACCCCAATGATAGGTCTTTGTGGTGCAAAATTCATGGTCACATTTCCTGATTGTGTTTTCCCAAAATGAACGGTTAAAACTCATAATATTGTTTTTAAGTCGCCAACTTGAAGTTTTTAAAGCTAAAATATTCTGATTGGTAGTGTTTTTTGTAGGACCCAAGGTTTTGTTTACATTCCATTTTGGGACAAAGTGTATACCAATATTTAGAAGATTACAACCCTCACATTCATTCCTTGTCATTAGTCCATACATTTTCTTTAAGACCAAAAGTCCATCTGGGGCAATATACATGTCATCTGGAATATTTGTAACTAGGCCTTGGAAATCCTTTAAAACTTCAATATGAGAAAATACAAAGTTATTTTTCCACCACCAATGATGCTTCATTTGTGGACGATAAACTTTATTAGAAATATAATCTTTTGCATCTGGATAGTAAATTTGCATCACACGCGTAAATCGTATGTTTTGAATGAATTGATTCATTTTAGGACGATATAAATCATGGGAAAATATTAATAGTGTATCATTTGCTCCTGGATTCAATGATATGCTTTTAATTACTTCTTTCAGATAATTTGCTCGACTGTGGCATTGTATAATGAATACAAGTGTTTCGTTCGTTATTGGTCCAAACTTTTCCAAATTCCTTATTTCCTAATATGACAATGGAATTTCAAGAAGCTTAGAAAACATAATAACTTGATGATAATTACCTGTTTGGAATTAATTTCCCTAACATGTTTTTTTAGATCTTTAAAACAATTTGCAATTGTTATAATTTGCAACAAAATGAAAAGTTTTAGCAAACACAAACCACAACTCGGAGTCAGATTCTTAACTGTTAACATCTTAATAGACATTTTTAGTGTTTTTACTAAAATAAACAAATTAGAACGATATCACTGTATTCTGAACCTGAATACATCGGATGGAGGATGATTCTATATTCTCTAATTGATGGATTAAGTTGAGCAAAGTTAAATATGTTTGACGATATATTAATATTGGTCACATTATTCAAGTTAATTAACCTTAATCCATGTTTTATGAATTGTGCCTGTAATGTCCCAAGTATGAAATAATTTCGACGCATTTTATTTATATGTAAATAAATCCGCTCCAATGATTTATTCAAAGACTAAATTAATTACGAATTCTACGCTTGATGTTGTATCAAAAATTGTGTATGTATTGTATTAACGTGCTATTTTTTTCAACAAAGCAAAAAAAATTGTTGTATTATGATTTTCCGATATTGTGCAAACATTGTGAAACAATCGGATTCCTCGCTTACATTTTACGATGGAAATGACAAATCAAAATGGCAAAAGCTTAATATAACGTAATAATAATTTTTTAACTGCGAAGCAGTATATAAATCTGGTTGTGTCTGTGTGTCCCCCCTAAAAACTCCGGAACTACAAATGCTAGGAACTTGTAACTTGGTATCTGGAATCCTCTCACTCCCCATAGGTGCTAGGCCAAATTTAAAGTAAATCGGTCGAAGGGTAAGGGTAGTTTACTATTGGCCCCAAAGGGGTTTTTCGCTATAACACGCTCATTTATGAGCCGATCTACTTGAAACTTCATATATGTCCGTAGGGTTACAGTCCTTAAAGTTTGACCTTTGACCCCAACCACCTTCTACACCACTTTTTTAATACTACTACTAACTACCAGTACTACCAATACTACCTACCACCACTGTCAGTACTACCAGTCCTACCACTACTACCAGTCCTACCAGTACCAGTACTACCAGTACTACCACTACTACCAGTACTACCACTACTACCAGTACTACCACTACTACCAGTACTACCACTACTACCACTACTACCACTACTACCAGTACTACCTACCACTACTACCTATCGCAGTAACAACAGTACAAATCGTACAAATGGAGCGAATAGTATCAATGGTATAAATAGTACGAACAGTACCAATTGTATCGATTCTACCAACCATACCAAAAGTATAAATAGTTAAATCGTTATCCGCTGAGCAGTTTTCTATACAGGCTGTCCGGTTTATTATTCATGTGCAATTACATTTGAATTAAATAAATCATATAATATTGTTTACTCTTAATGAATGTGTTTGCTCTATATGATCCATTAATACAATAGTTGAATCCGAATTTAGTGGTAATGGATAATTCACTTTTCCATGTCCAATTCCCGTTAGCTGAAAAACTGGAAGCCCTATTGAATCAGCAAACCTTTGAAGTACAAGTTGAACAAGGGCATCAGAGTCACTGCCTGTGAAATCCCCTAAAATTATTGCATCGAATGATTCGAATATTTTGGATTGTTTCATATGATCTAGCATTCTTTCCAAACGATAGGCAGCTTCACCGGTGTCTTCCAGGAATAAAATATTTCCAGTTTTATTTATATTCACTTCCCAATTTGTTCCGATGCTGCATTGGACAAGAGTCATATTTCCACCTATAATTTTCCCTGTCATTGATGGAATCGTAATTCCTTGGTCAATCCGTTTCAATGTCGGCTCCATAATTGCTTCTCTCCGTCCAAACAATAAATCTAATTCCAATTGAATTGATTCTGGATCATAATTACCACTCACAATTCCATCAAGCATTACACCATGCAAAGTTTTCCAATTATACTTTTGTTCAAAGTATAAATGGAGAACAGTAATATCACTAAATCCAATCAAGAATTTCTGCGGTAATTGCTCGGGGAGTTGAGCGTCCAACAAGGGAATTAATCGTATACAACCTGTACCACCGGTGATACACCAAATTAATTTAATATCTTCATCAAGCAGGACTTTAATTAAATCTTGAGCTCTAAATTCATCTGTGTTTGAATAGAAAGGTTGATCTGGGTCGTATATGTTTTCAGAAATTATGGGAACAAGGCCCAAGGATTCGATATATGATGCTATTTTGGCTAAATTTTCTGGAGCTCCTTGTCCAGCGGGAGCAACTATCCCAACTTTATCGCCAGGTTCAACTTTAGACATAGCGCAGTGTACTTGGCTTAAGTCTAAGTGTACGACACAATTGAATACAAGATAATTTTTGAAGCTGAAGTGTATACGCAGTTAACAGTTTTTAAATCATAAAGTTCTGATAATTTTCCTCATTTCTCAAACAGTTAACAAATATAAACATTAGTATAGGATAACAAATTCCACTAACTGGAACAAAAATTGGTAAAGTACGCAGTAATTATAACAAGGAAGAATTTATATTCTAAATGCATACAAAAACCATCTCATTTATTACATTTTATCGCTAGTTCTGTGAGAATCACTAATGCAAATTGAGTATTATACTACACTAAAGGCAAACCATTTCGTTCTGGTACATTAATGTACTGGGATAACAACAACAATGAATTTATATTTTAGTTCCGAGATTATCGTTAATATATAATGGAAAACATAACATATGTCGAGTATTTCCTACAAATTGAAATAATTCTGGATAACCTACAATCCAGAAATCTTGGAATAAGCTGCTTCCGCTATATTTTGGGTTTGAAATCCAAGTTCTAATGATTTGTCTTCAGTTGGACTTGGAATTGGTACAATTGTACCAGTAGTTGTAGTAGACGTAGTCGCTGCAGTGGAAGTGGATTGTTGTACTTGTGGCTTCGGTTTATTTGGCATCCTTCTACGATAAACTCTTTCTTTGTTTAACCCTCTGTTCTTGGTATTTGGATTTGTATGAGTACGTAAATGATTCTTTAAAGCGTTGCCAACTTTGAACTTTTTATCACACAGTTTACACTCATATTTCCTAACTTGTGTATGGACCGTTCGTGTATGACTTAACTGGGTATTTCTACTAGAAAAAATTTCACCACATAAATGACATTGTGCTGGTTTATTGGCTTGATTTGTCAAATGATGAATATGTGCAAGATGGGATCGAAGTGCACTTGGGAACCGTGCCTTGTATTCACATAAGTTACACGGAAACTGAGGTTCACCGTGGCAGTATAAATGGAGTTTGAGGTAATCTTTGTTTTTAAAGGTTTTCCCACAAGTTGGGCAAGGGAGCTTCAGGTCCCCATGAACATTTCTTTCGTGCCATGAAAGTTGTGTGATGTTCTTGCAAATTTTAGGACACTTGGGGCATTTGAAATTATGGAATTCAGCATTGTGATTTCCAAGTTCCTCCACAGAATTGAACATTAGTTTGCAAGTTCTGCAATAAGTTTCAGAAAAGATTTTATCCGATTCACGTTTTAAATCTGGTCTGGATTGCATGATGTCCTCAAAGGCTTCGGGATGTATGGCTTTCAAGTGAAGTATGAACTTAAATGAAGTCTGACATTTGATTCCGCAGACCTGGCACTTATTTTCATGTATGGAATATTTAGCTTTAGGATAACTTCGATGCCTTGTAAGCACATGAACTTTAAGTTCGGCAGGATTTGCAAATAGTTCTTTGTCTTCTTTGGCTAGACATAAATGGCAACTTAATTCACTATTGTCTTCTGGAATTGGAACTTCGAAAGTGTTCATATCAACAATTTCTTCTAAAATGACTGGTTCAGAGGATTTACCGTGATTTTGGTTAATGTGTTTCTCCGCAACAATTTTGCGACCGTATACCGTCTGACAAACTGGGCATCGAAATATGAATTGCTTTCGGGTAAATCGATTGCTTTCAATTTCATTGGCTGACTCTTCTGGATGATTCTCAATTTTATGCATGATTAGGATATCCATAGATTTATACGGACCTGCTACAGACTCGGGGCAAATGGGACAATAAAATGCTCCATAGACCGTATTAGGATTACACAGGTTTAAACGTAATTCTTTTCTATCGTTTCTTGGCCGACTATTTTTTCTCTTGCTTACTATAGAATTATTGGAATCCGAACCAGAATCGGAGTCAGTTTCAGTCTCACTTGGAGAATAGTTATCCTTGTGCAAATCTTCCGATTCATTTTCAGGAAAATTAGAGAAACATTTTTCATCTACACGAATCAGCTTGACAGAGCAATGGACCATTTCATGCCTTGACAAAGTTTCTTGGTTTTGGAAACGTTGGGTACAAATGGAACACTCAAGTCTTCGATTGACAGATAAACTTTCCAAGTACTGTTTTCTAGGTCTTCCTCGTTTTAGCTTAGCTTTCAACTCAGAACGTACTTGGTGGAATGTTGAGTTTCCAGAACTGTGTTTTTTAGGTTTTCCTGATCCTCGTTTTGGTTTCACTACAGTTGACAGTATAAGGAAGTTCAATTAATTATAATTAGGGTCATTTCAAAAACTTTACCCATTAGCTTACCTTCACTTCGAATAGTCCACTCAGGATCCTTTGGGGAGAGAGCAGGAATGTACAAAGGGTCCTTGTCCATGTCATCTTCATCTCCGGAAATATCATTATCTTGGCCATGAAACTCCAAGTCGTCTTCTACTAAAATTCCTAGAGAATCTACTTTATAAACACTGGAGCACGATTTTGTACTGTCACGATCGGCACTTTCAACCTCAGAGTACTCGTGCTTTAAGATTTCTTTAGGTAAATCATATTCCTGACCTATTAAACATTACAAAATGATATATCATTCATTAAATCTTTTATCGTAAATAGAAAAACGGCAAATGAGTGCACGGATAGATACGTATAATGGGTTTATTTATAGCTTATGCTTACCAAATGTTTGCTGGATCCAGTAACAGACCGAGCCCAAGACCTTTCTGGTCCAGAACAATTGTTTTTCCAATTCCTTAACATGCAATTCTAATAACTGGAACTGTGATGAATCCATTTGAACAAATAAATTAATGTAGTATCTGGATATGGACATGCAATTTATGATTTTGAGGTCCTTTGGACTGACAGCGTCCGGACAGTCCACAAAAGCTCAATGGACAATTAATCAGCTCCGGCAGGGGTTGGGATGTTGGGATTGGGATATTTCAACAACTATTATAAACACGAATTTCTTCCCGGTTCCACAACCATAAAAACTAACAAAAGATTTTCTTAAACAACAGTCAAATACCATGAAATGACGCCTTTAATTCTTTGAGCAATAGTACTGAAAGTTTAACGAAACGAATATATGTTTTTGACTGTGCCGTGTCTGTTTCGATTTTTCCAAAGGTGACCGAAATTCAACTTGGGAAATACTACTGGGGCAACTTTTAATTAGGCATCAAGTATACACTTCGCATAAAGATGCATTCAATTTTAGAATGACCCAGAAAATGGGGGTTTGGGGTGGCGCTAAGCTAATTGTCTTAACTTGATAGACAAACACATTTTGTAGTTGATGGGTGAATACATTAGGTGAATACCTTAGTATTGGTTCAATATAAAGTATTAAATGTTGAAGGAAAAGGAAACCATGACCATCTTATTAAAAAAGCATGTTTATCGCCTTCTTTTATTTTTGTGTTGACGAAAAAATGGTATTCTGCAAGCAAAATTAAATATGTTTATTTTTTGTTTTATTTTAATTACAACAAAACAATCATTAATATATTCAACTTTGAACTTATAACGTATTTTCTTCAGGGTGAATTGGAACAATTGTACATGTAGTAGTTGCTGAAGAGGAAGTTGATTGTTGCGCTTGGGGCTTCGGTTTATTTGGCATCCTTCTACGATACTTATAACGTATTTTCTTCAGGGGGTATTGGAACAATTGTACATGTAGTAGTTGCTGCAGAGGAAGTTGATTGCTGCGCTTGGGGCTTCGGTTTATTTGGCATCCTTCTACGATAAACCCTTTCTTTGTTTAGCCCTCTGTTTCTGCTATTTGGATTTGTATGAGTACGTAAATGATACTTTAAAGCGCTAGCAACTTTGAACTTCTTATCACAAAGTTGACACCCATATCTCCTAACTTGTGAATGAACTGTTCGTGTATGATTTAACTGTCTATTTCGATTCGCAAAAATTTCACCACACAGATCACATTGTGCTGGTTTATTGGCTTGGGCAGTCAAATGATGAATATTTGCAAGATGTGCTCGAAGGGCACATGGAAATCGTGCCTTGTATTTACATAAGCTACATGCAAACTGAGGCTCACCATGGGAGTACAAGTGGTTTTTAAGGTTTGGTTTATTTTTAAACGTTTTCCCACAAGTTGGACAGGGGAAGTTTTCATCCCCATGCACTTTTCTATCATGCCATAGAAGTAGGGTACTAGTTTTGCAAATTGAAGGACATTTGGGGCATTTGAAATTATGGAATTCAGAGTTGTGACTTGCAAGTTCATCTGCAGAATTTAACATTAGTTTACAAGTCTTACAATAAGAGTCGGATAAAATTTTATCTGCTTCACGTTTTAAATCTGGTCTAGATTGTATGACGCCGTCAAAAGCTTCGGGGTGTATCGCTTTCAAGTGATTTATGTAGCAAAATGAACTTTTACATTTTAATCCACAAACTTGGCAATTATTGTCTTGGGATGAATATTTAGATTTTCTGTAAGTTCGATGCCTCGTTAAGACATGCACTTTAAGTTTAGCAGGATTTGCAAACAGTTCTTGGTTGTCTTTGAATGGACATAAATGACACCTTAATTCACCATCTTTATCTGGATTTAGAACTTCGAATGTGTTCACATCAATAATTTCTTCTAAAATGACAGGCTCAGTAGATTTGCCGTGATTTTGGATAATATGTTTTTTCGCAGCAACTTTGCTACTGTATACTGTCTTGCAAACTGGACATCGAAACATAAACTGCTTTCGGGTAAATCGATTGTTCTCAATTTCACTGGCAGTTTCTTCCGGATGATTCTCAATTTTGTGCATGATTAGGATCTCCATAGATTTAAAGGGAACTTTTTCAGGCTCGGGGCAAATGGGACAACAAAATGTTCCACGTATAGTGTTCGGAATCCTAGGATTTGAAGTAAATTGTTTCCTTGGGCGTTGCCTTTTCCTCCGGCTTGTATTAGAATTACTGGAGCCTTCAAAATCAGAATTAGAATCGCAATCGGAGTTAGTTTCGATGTCACTTGGAGAATAATTATCCTTGACCAAATTTTCCAATTCGTTTTCAGTAAAACTAGGCAAACATTTCTCATCTACATTGACACGAGTCAGCTTGACAGTACAATGAACCATTACATGCTTGGACAAAGTTTCTTGGTTTTGGAAACGTTGTGTACAAATGGAGCATTCAAGTTTTCGATTGAGAGATACACTTTCCAAGTATTGCTTTCTAGGTTTTCCTCGCCTGCCTTTAGCTTTCACTTCAGAAACAGGTTGATTGAATGTGGAGTTTCCACTTCCAGAGCTGTGTTTTCTTGGCCTTCCTGATCCTCGTTTAGGTTTCACTACAGTTCAAAGAAGAGAAGGAATTTTATGCAAGTAAAATTAATATATTTTACGATCATTTCGCATTAGCTTACCTTTATTTCGAATCTGCCAATCCGGGTCCTTTGGTTCCAAAACAGGAATGTACAAAGGGTCCTTGTCCTCTTCATCTCCAGAAGTATCATTATTTTGGCCATAGCACTCCAAGTCGTCTTCTACTCGAGTTACTGGAGGAGGAGGATGTACTTCATTTACACTTGAGGATGATGTGTCATTGACACAAGTACCGATGCCAATTTCAGAAAAAATACAATCTTGAACTTTATGCTTCTCTTCATTTTCACCCTCAGTGTACTCTGGCTTTAGGATTTCTTTAGGTAAATCATGGTCTAGGCCTATTAAACATTACAATAAATATAAGATATAAGATAAGACATCATTTCATATAATTGGATCTTTTGCTTAGTATCATTATAATAATATAATAACTAGCACTTAGCAGTACGTTAAAGGCAAAGGACTAAACATAATCGGCTACCAAATGTTTCCTGGATCCAGTAACAGACCGAGCCCAAGACCTTTCGGGTCCAAAACAACTGCTCTCCCAATTCCTTGATTTGCAGGCCTAATGACTCGAATTCTGATGGGTCCATTCCATTCAGTGTATCAGAACTGATAAACTATGATCTTGGTTTAAATACCCTGGCCCTGACAGTCATGTTCACAACTGACAATTAATTAGTCTCAAATGCTTGGTAAACTTGAAACAAAAATATTGACCACAGAAAGTGAAAGTTGTTGTGTTTGGATCTTGGATCCGTTCCCGGCTCCACAACTATAAAAAAATTGAACTCTTGTAATGACGACTTACTTAAAAATTAAGAAATTGAAATGACAATAAGATGACGCCATTAATTCATGGAACAATAGTAATAAATTGATGCATGATTTGTTTTAACCGAACCGGAGTTACTTAATCGATTTGACTTGTTAGATTGGATTGGTATATCGATTTTAATCAATACTTTATTAAAATTTACTAGGTCCGGCAATTTGATTAAACCGTTAAGATTTGCATTTTAATTATGCTTCTTCTGTAAGTGTACCTTACTAGTTAATTTTACCAACTATTGGCTATGCGAGTACTAAAAGATTAACAACATTAGCAATAATTACATCATTGTACATTATTAACAAAAAGTCTCTTGACTCAACACGGAACATATGTAGTTTAGCGGCACCAAAGATTTTCGAGGAATTAAGGTGCTAATCGAATGAAAATTTTGTGCTGATCACGAATATTACAATGAAATTTGGGGCAAATGACTCCGACTGCCCCAAAACTGGTCCTAAAATTGGTTCCTGGGGCCTTGTTGCCACGGCAACGAATGTATCTTACTATGTTTTGCAGAGTAAAAATAGATTCTAGTCATACTAAATAATCTCTATTTTGATGCATTTTGCA